>LTAE01005383.1:2926-28678 GCA_001647135.1 Pontederia paniculata
CCCATTGTTGGTAGTTGATAGATGGAGTTGAACTTGGCCAAGGTGAGCTTGTATTCTTGATTAAAGAGTCGGAATGTGACTTTTCCAGGATCGTCATCTCTGTGGAGGAATTTGGCTTTTACTGAGCTTAAGACTTCCAGTGTGGGTACTTCATATGTGCTCTACTTAGTGTTCATGAGGTAGTTCCATCCCAACTTGTTACAAAGATAGTGCACATCTATATCAATCCCTAGCTCATGCATGGTGTGAGTGTCCATGTACTGAGTATTAGCAATAATCCTCTTCTCAAGCATCTTATATCGATGTCTTTGCTCGGCGTCTCAGAAGATAATGACATGCTCTTCTTGGTCACACGGGTATGTGTGGCCTCCCCTAGTCCTCGGGCCTGCGGTTGCATTCCTTTTGGGTGTCATTTGGTGTCAACTTCACTTGAATTTCTCACTTGGGCAATTTGTCGAACATTTGGTGTGCATCTTCCCTTTTTCTCCTCTTTAAAGTCTTCCTTGTATGTGTGGCTTGCTTATTATACAAATAGTGTGAGATGACAGAGAGAGATGCAAACAAATTTGTTTCCTTGTTGATTTGGGGTTGATTCCTTGTGGTTGTAAAACCTGCAAAACGAGGAGGAGAAGGAGAACGAAAGAGCAATAGAGACCAGCACTCTAGAAATAGTCGAATAAACCTATTTATAACTCAACTTCATGCGCTACGGTCTGCACGATATCGCTACGGTTGAGACCAGCTGCGCTACGGGCACTTTGGGCGCGCCTGCGGTCATGAAGAATTCTGCGCTACGGGCATAGTTGGTGGCTACGGTCTTGAAGAATGGTGCTACGGCTGAGGAGGCTTCTCGCTACGGTCGCTTGAGATGTCGCTACGGGTTGAAGAGGGGGTCGCAGTGCATTTCTTGTCATTTGAATTGTGGACGTCTTGAACAGAGTGTGACTACGACTTACACTCGGTTGACTATGGTCCTTGAAGTTCATGTTGCGATCTCCATTACGGTTCTTCTCTAACCCGTAAGAAAATCCTTCTCATTTGAATTGTGGTGAGGTTGAACAGAGCCTGGCTACCCTTTCCATTTAATGGCTACGGCTCTTCAAGTTGGAGCTTGAGAAGCATATTTCTACACACATTTGAACAACAATGAAGGGTTTCCAAAACACAAAAACACCATCTGAAATCTATATACAAGAAGATAAAGAGGTTAAGAACATGGGTTGCCTCCCAAGAAGTGCCTTTGTTTAACGTCGTTGGCTCGATGTAAAGATCATTAGTCTTGTGTCTGATCATTAATCTCCATGGTCTTTCGCCCTTCTATTTCTTCATTCAATAAGTAAGGCTTAAGTCGTTGCCCATTTACCATGAATGACCCGGTGGCTTCGGATGTGATCTCCACCGCTCCATTTGTCAATACATTTGTGATTTGAAAAGGTCCCGACCACCTAAACTTTAATTTCTAAGAAAAAGCTTTAGTTTTGAATTGAAAAGTAGAACATATTGACCAACTTCAAAGATTTTCCGGGAAATATGCTTGTCATGCCATAGCTTGACCTTCTCCTTGTACAACTTATAGTCTTCATAAGAATCCATCCTCAACTCCTCCAACTCACTTAATTGGAGCAATCTTTTCTCCCCCGCATTCTTGAGGTCCATGTTCAATTCCTTAATGGCCCAATATGCCCTATGTTCAAGCTCAATCGGGAGGTGACATGGTTTTCCATACATTGATCAGAGGCGATATGGAGACATTGATAAGGGTGTCTTGTATGTGGTACGATACGCCCACAAGACATCATCCAACTTGCTTGCTCAATCCTTTCTAGATCTCCCCACCATCTTCTCTAGCATGCACATCAACTCTCTATTGGCCAACTCAACTTGCCCATTGGCTTGAGGGTGGTAGGGTGTGGTCATCTTGTGTTTGACACTATACTTGGCAAGGAGAGCATCTAAATATCGATTACAAAAATGTGATCCTCCATCACTAATGATGGCTCTAGGTACTCCAAACCTAGGGAATATGACTTTTTGCAAGAACCTTTGGACAACCTTAGAGTCATTGGTTGAGGATGCAATGGCCTCGACCCATTTACATACCTAATCTACCGCATCAATATATATTGGTTGTTGTAAGATGAAGGAAATGGACCCATAAAATCAATACCCCACACATCAAATAATTCGACTTCTAAAATTGGATTTTGGGGCATTTCGTTCCTCCTTAAAATGTTTCCAATTCTTTGGCACTTATCACATGCATCTACAAAATTTCTAGCATCCTTGTGCATACTTGGCCAATAAAATCCACATTGTACAACCTTAGACACGGTCTTGTTCATTGAAAAATGACCCCCACAAGCTAAAGAATGACAATGACTCAACACATCATAGACCTCATCTTCCGGCACACATCTTCTTATCATCCCATCGGCACAAAACCTAAACAAAAGTGGTTCTTCCCAAAAATAATGTTTAGCCTCCCATAAAAGTCGTTTGCGTTGATTATAAGAAAAGTCATCGGGGATGATACCTCTTACCAAGTAATTTACCAAATCGGCGTACCAAGGTAGAGTGGCAATGGCTAGAAGCGTCTCATCCGGAAAATGTTCATTGATGGGGATAGTGGTTTCTTCTCTTGGCCCTTCTAATCGAGAAAGATGATCCGCGACGGTGTTCTCAAGTCCCTTCTTGTCTTGGATGATTACATTGAACTCTTGGAGCAAAAGGACCCATCTAATCAACCTTGGTTTGGCGTCTTTCTTGCTCATCAAGTACCTAATAGCTGCATGGTCAGTGAACACAATAACTTGAGAGCCAATTAAGTAAGGGCGAAACTTATCCAAGGCGAAGACAATGGCAAGGAACTCTTTCTCGGTTGTGGCATAGTTGATTTGAGCTTCGTCAAGTGTTCTACTTGCATAGTAAATCACGTGCAACTTCTTCTCCTTCTTTTGTCCCAACACCGCTCCTATGGCGTAGTCACTTGCATCACACATGAGCTCAAAAGGTAAGCTCCAATCCGGTGCCATGATGATGGGTGCCGAGATGAGTTCCTGTTTCAAATTATGAAATGCCTCCAAACAAGCTTCATCAAAAACAAAGTTAGTATCTTTCACAAGTAAAGCACAAAGAGGTTTTGCAATTTTGGAGAAGTCCTTAATGAAACGACGATAAAAACCGGCATGTCCTAAGAAACTCCTAACTCCTTTTACCGACGTGGGTGGAGGTAGTTTTTCTATACATTCGATCTTTGCCCTATCGACCTCTATGCCCTTAGAAGAGATTTTATGGCCTAGGACAATTCCCTCTTGCACCATAAAATGACATTTCTCCCAATTTAGCACCAAGTTGGACTCTTCACACCTAGCAAGTACTTGAGTCAAGTTAGTGAGACAAACATCATATGAAGAACCAAAAACTGAAAAATCATCCATAAAGACCTCCATGGTTCTTTCAATGAAATCTGAAAACAAAGCCATCATACATCGTTGAAAAGTTGCGGGGGCATTGCAAAGACCAAAAGGCATTCTTTTGAAAGCAAAAGTACCATATGGACAAGTGAATGTGGTCTTCTCTTGGTCTTCGGGTGCAATGTGAATTTGGTTGTACCCCGAATAACCATCTAGAAAACAATAGTAATCATGCCCGGCTAATCTCTCCAACATTTGATCTAGGAAAGGTAAGGGAAAGTGGTCCTTACGGGTTGCATTATTCAGTTTCCTATAGTCAATACATACTCTCCAACCCGTGACGGTTCGTGTAGGGATTAACTCATTCTTTTCATTACTCACGACCGTCATACCTCCTTTCTTAGGAACACATTGGATGGGGCTCACCCAAGAACTATCCGAAATAGGGTATATGATACCCGCATCAAGCCATTTCAAAATTTCTCCCCTCACAACTTCCTTCATGTTAGGGTTTAACCTCCTTTGGTGCTCAATGGTAGGCTTATGGTTTTCCTCCATTAAAATCCTATGCATACAAATGGATGGGCTTATACCTTTAAGATCGGCTATGGTCCAACCTATGGCTTGTCTCTTTTCCCGCAAAACCCTTAATAGCTTATCAAGTTGCAATGAGGTTAGCGAAGCATTAACAATCACAGGTAAAGAATCTTTTTCACCTAAAAATGCATATTTGAGATGAGGAGGAAGAGGTTTTAATTCAAGATTAGGAGCAAGTACATGAGAAGGGGGAGGAAGTATTTTACCATGACCAAGCTCTTCAATATTTCTACCTCTTTGGTGATGTTGAAAGGTGTAAGCATTCAAAGCGCATAGCATCTCATGGTCTTCATCCTCGTCACCGTCATTCATGTTCTTGTTCAACAAGCATCTCTCCAAAGGGTCTTGGTGCAACATCCTTTGACAAGCTTCTTTTGCTAGTTCCTCCACACAATCTACTTGGAAGACTTGATCGGTGGTAGATGGAAATTTTGAAGCTCTTGCTAAGTCGAACTCCACCTTGTCTTCTCCAATAGTGAGTGTGAGCTTCCCATTCTTCACATCAATCATGGTGCCCGCTGTGGCCAAAAATGGCCTACCCAAAATAATGGGGATCTCTCTATCTTCTTCCATATCTAGAACAATGAAATCGGCCGGTATGAAAAATTTGTCAACTTTCAATAGTACATTCTCAAGTATCCCCATGGGATAAGTAATGGACCGGTCGGCTAGTTGTAGGGATATGGTTGTCGGCTTTAATTCCTTCAAGCCAAGCTTCTTGCAAATGGAGAGGGGCATCAAAGAAACACTTGCTCCCAAATCACATAATGCTTTGTCAATGTGCAAATCTCATATTGTGCAAGGAATAGAGAAACTTCCCGGATCTCATGTTGATGTGAAGTTGCTTGAAGAATTTCACAAACCTCTAAAATTGTTTGTCGTTCTTTGGCTTTTGCAATCTTTGAGGGAATGGAATAGGAGGCACATATGGTGGTGGTGGAGTGTATTTCTTTGAGACTTTGGCTTCCCCCTTTTCTTCAACTTCACTCGGCTCCTCGATCTTTTCCATTCCCTTATCTTTTGCTCTAGCTTGTGGTTGCTCCAAAATTGTGTCACTTTTCAATTCTATTACCTTGCATCGTTCTCTAGGGTTGACTTGTGTTTTGCTAGGCAAACTTCCTTCTTCTCTAGAGTTGATAGAGTTGGCAAGTTGTCCCACTTGATATTCCAAATTCCTATTTGAAGTCATCAACAATTCCAATCCTTTCTCAACCTTTTCAAATCGATCACTCGTGAAATTGGCAAGTTTTTCTATAGCATATTCCCAAGAATGTTTCTTCTCGCCTAGAGGTTGTGGGGTCGGTTGTGGATGATGTGGTGGTTGGTATTGTGGTTGATACTCTTGTTGCGGATATGATGGTTGTTGATATGTTTGCCTTGGTGGCATTCCGGATGGCGGTTGTGCTCTTTGGTGTTGTTGTGAAGATCCTCCTTAATTTCCCCAAGAAAAATTGGGGTGGTTCCGCCACCCGGGGTTATAAGTATTTGAATAGGGGTTGTTGTTCTAGTGTTGGTTACCCGTAAAGTTTGCTTATTCCACTTGGAGGAATTCATAATTTTCATGAGGTCCCCCACATGCTTCACACATACTTTGCACATTTGCCACTTGACTTGTGTTGCCTTGGTTCATCTTTGACATCATTTGCACTAGTGTGTCTACCTTTGCACTCAAGGCATTGTAAGCTTCATCTTTTGGTTGTGTCCATCTTGAAGGAGATTCATCGTATTCTTCGTCATTTGCGGTCAATTGATCCAACAAGTCACAAGCTCTTGCATATGGTAAGTTCATGATGGATCCACTCACCGAAGAAGAATCAATGCTAAACTTCATTGCCGGTGTTAGTTCATTATGAGAAGTTTCAATTAACAACCAATTCGGCAATTGATGGTGAGAGCATTGACTTTGCAACATTTTGAATCTTTTCCATGCCACTCCCAAACTTTCATTCTCCTTTTGCTTCAAACAATTGATCTCATTCCTCAACTTGAAGTATTTACCGGACGGGTAGAATCTTGACATGAAAGCTTGAAACAAATCATCCAAAGTGTTGAATACTCCTTGAAGTTGAGAGTCTAACCATTCTTGGACTTCATCTTGGAGAGAAAATGGAAAGAGTCTCATCTTGATGGCATCCTTGGTTGCTCCATTTATCTTGATGGTGTCACAAATTTGGAGGAATCTATTCACATGAGAGGTGGGGTCTTCATTTGTAGCTCCTCTAAATTGATTTAGTTGTACCATTTGGATGAGGCCGGATTTGAGTTCAAAGTTGTTGGCCGCAATCCTTGGCATCACAAGACTTGATCCCTCTCCTCCATAATGTCTTCTTGCTAGTTCTCTCATAGGAACATCCATCACTTTTTGATGACCAACATTATTATTGATGTGTGGTTCTCTTTGTTGGTTGTTAGCTTCATTGATGTTGTTCCCTTCATTAGCAACTTGTTCACGTGCTACATCAATCTGCGGACCTCCTCCTTTGTTCGCGGTCATATTTTGCCTACTAGCTCTTTGAATTGATCGGCAAGTTCTATCAATTTTTGGGTCAAAAGATTCTAATTCCCTGCACGAGTGTGGCATACAACAACAAAAACAAAAGAAAGGTGTCTAGAGTAACAATTGAAAATAAAATTCTAATATTGGCACACTCCCCCAGCAACGGCACCAAAAACCTGAGCGTCCCGCAAGCGCACAGGGCCTTGTTGTAGTAATAAAATATCGATTCCACGAGGAAGCGGTCAAGTACTATAATTATAATTCTCAAGTCGTTATCTAGATGATTAGGGTTAGGAGAGAAAACAGTAAGCTATCAATTATACTAAAGAAGATGAGAATGAAAGAAGTAGCTACCACTAGATGAGAGTGAATATGGGAGAGAAATGTTCTAGGGTTTCAAATCCATTTAGGGTTATCATGCAAAGGAGATAATGATATAACATTTTCATGCATTCACTCTAACAATAATTGCACTTACATTCATGAGCATCAAGAAGCAACACAAAGCACTTCTATTTCTAGTCACCCATATATCATATTCAGTAAAATATACTAGTTGATTAAGATGACTTTCATCACTTAACAATCTAGGATAATTCAAATGAGTTAGCTAATATCACAAGAATTTGACAAGATGTTCACTAAACAAAAGAGTCGCATACATGCATAATCACGATTCCCAAACAATTAAACCCTAAATTTCATCTAACCTTAAAATAAGAGGGATTAGTGCAACATAATTAGGAGAGAGAGAAATAAATAGCAGAGTAGAAATTCATCATCACGTTCAAAATCGAGAGTTCAAACACTAAGATTCGACATAAATCAAAGTCACAAACATACAACATTAAATGTACCTCTTACAAGTGCAAGAATCCCTAAATGTCCTAAAAATGCCCAAATTTCGGATCCATCCAAAAGAAAGGAGAAGAGAGAGAGTCTAAAACCCTGATTAACTTTTTATATCACTGTGGCCAATGCCACCAACCAATAATGAGTCATCACTGCTGCTACGGTCCAAAGAGAAGATGCGCTACGGCCATGGAATTGGGCTACGGGCGTGAACTCGTGCACTACGGCTAGGAAGAATGTGCACTACGGTCAGGAGGAATGCGCTACGGTCACGAATTTTGCTACAGCCTGACCGTAGCGCATTATGCTTCTTTGCACATATGAGCCTCCTATATAGAGGCTGACCACGACCCATCCAATTCCTCATTTCCTCCTTTGTCTTCTCTTCTCCATTTCCTGCAATTTCATCCAACTTTAAGTAGCTCATCATTCTTTGAGGAAATTGATTTCAAATGTCATCTAAATCACATGATATAACTATGAAATTAGTGAATTGTGCTAATCATAAATATGTTTTTATCACGCTTATCAGATTTACACTCATCAAGTTTTTTGGCGTCGTTGCCGGGGAAATTTTGATTTTTCACATTCAATTCTTTGATTGGCACCGAGCTGAATCATTCACTATCATTGTTCATATCCGATATCATTGTTTATAATCCATTCTATTTTCTTTAGCTTTGACTGTTTTCTTTTTTTGTAATTAGTTTCTTTTTATTTTCTAAGTTTTAGTTAACCTTTACTACTGTTGATACTGCACCTAACCTGACTTTGCATGCCAAGTTCTATCATTGCAGAAAATTAATCTTGATTCAGATTTTTAAGTTGAAAAAGATTGAAGAGAAGAGTTAGAAGCTAGAAGGAATGTTGTTGGAAAAGTACAAACTAAGTTGGATATGAGCTATCAAAGCTAGCCCCAGGTTATGTAGAATCCTTGTGAAGCAAGTGGAGCATCAAATTCTAGAAGTTGGGTATTATCTAAGTTTGAAGGTATTCTGAGAGCTACTCAGAAATCCACCTTAAATATTTTGAGATCATCACAAGCTTGTTGGAATCAAGCATCTACTTATTTCCAGGAGCCACCTAAGGATCATCTATATGCCTCATATGGTCAAGGGAATCAAGCAGAATACCAACAATATGGATCTTACGACCAAAATTCAGATTGATAGAATTATGAACAAGACATTTCCTACAGTGATGCTCAAGATTATAATCCCAAAGTCAGTCATACTACCATCAAAATCAAAATCAAGGATCCAATTGTAATATTGAAATGAGGCTGCTCAATCAAATCAGCAATATGGATATTATGATCAAGATCCAAATTGGTGGAATTATGAAGAAAACTTTTCCTACCATGATGCTCAAGATTATAACTCACAAAGTCAGCCATATTACCCTCAAGATCTATGTCAAGGATCATATTTTCAATATCCAGTGGAGGTTGCTTCATCAAATCATCAAGCATTCAACTTGCCCCCAAAAAAATCTAATCTTGAGATTATGATGGAGAAATACAATATTGTGCAAGATGAGCTAAATCAACAGATGCTTATTAAAATTGAGGAACTTGAAGTTGTACACAAAGTGTTAGATGCTAAACTTCTTCTAAATTCAGAATTCTGCAAGCGTCATCAGAATTCTTTCAAACACAACCTGCCTCCAACCAGAAGGAAGAATTTCAGAAAGTGGCAATGAATTGTGAGAAAGAGGTGAATGAGTTGAAAGAATTGATCGTGGAAGAGAAAAAAATGAATGCATCCAGAGCTGAACCTGAAGCTAAGAGTCAAGAAGAAATTTCAATTATGGTGAACTCTGAAAACTCACATCTTGCAGAAGTTAACATAGTTTCAGCAACTAAAAAGGAAATCTCAACAGCCGATATCAAGTCTGAAAATTCTCAGCAAGTTGATACTAACATAGCATAAATAACTGCGAACGAAATTTCAGGATGCATCATTTTTGCAATTTTACACCCAACAGAAATCAGCATGGCAGCAACAACTAAAAAAGAAATTTCAAGGCGGCCACAAGATGAATTTTCAGCAATGGGACATTTGAAAAGGGTATTACTGAAATGGTTAATGAAACAAGATGGAGACCCAAGAGAAGTCATATAAGATAATGAAAACTTCCAGCACGAGAAATTTAATGAGTTATCACATGTTGCTGATAGTTCACACCCTGCAACAGAAGGATTCACACCCAAGGAAGTATTTTCAGAACACAATCCACTTATTGAAATAATGTTCACTGAAACTGTTCAAGTGTCTAAGGCAGGGAATGCTAAAAGTCTATGCTTCATTGTGATCGTCTATGACAGAGCAAAAGCATTCAAGGCAAATGGATATTGTTTGAGGTACACTCATTCAGGGGAGTAAATGGACAATAGAAAATTGTGGAGCTGCCACCACCTCCTGGATATAATTGATAGAGGATACCAAGTCTAGTCTAGGACTATAAATAATGACGCTTATTGGGAGGTAACTCAATCAATTTTTTTTGTTTCTTTTACTTTGTGTTTGCAAAAATCAAACAGCTCATCTTCAACTGCCTCCAACTAAGGATGACCTGCCCCCAACTGAGGATGACCTGCCCCCAGCTGAACCAGTAATATTTCTATCAATGACACAACTCACAAGGCTGGTCCCGGTTCACCCCCCAGCAAGCCTTGACAAACTTCTCTCCCTCACTTAGATCAACACTGAGGACAGTGTTGAATTTAAGTTTGGGGGAGCCAATGATATGGTCACTCTTCTCAAACTCCAACTCATTTGAGCTACCATGCCTACTGTTTGGTTTAAATCTGTAAATTAAATATGTCTAGAAATTTTGAAATCATACCCTTTGTAGCATGACAACATTCTCACATGCTTTTTCCTTCTAAGCACAGTATGATTTTGGCATATGCTTATTCAGCTCAGAATATAGAGCATTATGTGAACTTAGTATCTTTACACTCTCACCCCTAATTTGTTAGAACCTTTGGTCATTTCTAAACTAGATGAAACCAGAAAACATAACTGCCCCCAAGTAGAACCAAAGATCATAGCAATTGTGATGATACCTTGTTCATGCTACTCTATAGTATTTTACAATCTTTGCATTTTGTTGTTGGTTTATTCTCAAGCAACATATGTATATATTCTTCCATAAAAAGGGTTAGTAACCCCATTTGGAAAAAAAGAAGGTAAGAGAAAAAGGGTTAGTAACCCAATCCAAAAAGAAAAAAAAGGGAGTTAGTAACCCTACTTGAAAAAGAAAAAAAATTGGCTTAGTGATCCAATGCGAAAAGATAAAAAAGGAAGAACGGTTAGTAACCCATTTTTGCTCATGGGTAAACCAACATCATTTCTACTTCTTAACAAGGATTTTGGGTCTAAAGAGAGGATTGTGGGAAGGGATTATCCAGTTTGCATCTTTAGTTATATACTAGGCTTGAGTTTCAGTGGTTCTAGGAGGAGGCTATTTCGCTAAGTAAATGCACGATGACTGGGGGGATCTGAGCAACTAGGGGGAGTTGTGTAGGCTATTATAGGTTCATAGTGTGGCCGATTTGAATTGTTATTTATTTGACCTTAAATCTTTCTAATTCTTTGCTTGAGGACAAGCAAAAGCTTAAGCTTGAGGGAATTATGATGACAGGAAATACGCTCCCCATTTTTATATGCAAAGATTGCACGTTTTCATAAAATTATGCATCATTTATATATATTACCACACATTTTTTACAACATTTGCATCATTTGAAATTCCCTGGGCATAAATACACATTTTCACCCTATTGAACCTTTTTTAGTAAAGTTTTGAATGACTTATGCTTGATTTCTCCTGCAGGAATTTACCCAAGCCCTAGCGACATGTGTGCTAGAAACTGGGCCTGTACCGCGCGGAAAACTAGACCTGGGGGTACTTGACGCCACTAGCTGCCAAATAATGCTAGAAGACAAAACTGCAACAAACTTCTGCATATTCCTTTGCCAATGATGCGAAAAATGCTGACAATGCAAAAATCGGAATGCTAGCAAGTGCAACAAGTAATAAAGTGTAAGAGTAGAGTTGTCGATCCCACGAGGAATTATATAACTACCTAATCAGAATTCTAGGCTAATAGGAGATAACATTGGTTTCAGGATTTAGGTTCTAGAAAACTAATAATATAAAACTATATGTAAATATAAGTAGATAATAATAATAATAATATATATAGGGATGATAACTAGGGGTTGGATAATACTCAATTCAAGATAGATACTCAAAATTTTGCACAGCAATCGAATATGATATCAAACTCAATATTGAATCCTCAGATGGTTAGGCAACCTAAATATATGAATTCACTTAATGGGTAACTCAACTATCTTGCCTTAAACAATCCAGAAAATACCCCTTAACGAGTCTATTCTCAAGAAGATAATCACAAGATGCAGTAAGTTGTTCCCTAGACTATTAAATCACCCTTCACGGGTTGACCTAACAGACCACAAACGATAATGCGCTTAATGGGTCAGAATCGCAGGACACGAATTGCAAAAGTATTGATCACACTACACAGTTAATGATCAATTGTTCAAACTAAGAAATCAAGCAAACATGTTCATGAAGAATCAATCCAATGAAAAGTCTCGAAAGCTATATAAAATATGGAACAATAGTAGTCTCAAAACATAAAATATTCAAAGTAAGATTACAGAATTCGTCTTAATGATCTATGGAACAGAAGATACTCCTCTGGATGTTGTGAAAGACGACAAACAACTCCTGAACGGATGATGAACTCCTCCTCAGCGGCCCTTCAGAATAATCTTCATTCTCTGGCGTTCTTCTTTTCAATCCCTAGCCTCTGGCATCCCCTTTAGATCTCTGGATATAATATAATTCATCCTTCGTTTCTCCAGGCTAATCCAGCATCTTCCAGGATTTCTAGCCTCCTCCAGGATCATCTCTCGGGTTGCAAACAAAATCCTTATATACCTAGGGTTTCTTAGGGTTAAATCAGCATTACATATGAACCCTTGGATCAAATCTGCTCCTCGATCAATGGTGATGATGAAAGTCCCATAAAACTTGTGCAAATTCTTAGAAATATGATAGGAATCTAATCTTAAAAGTCTTCAAACAAATCTCAAACTTTCTGGTCGTCGAATCATATCCATATCTCGAATAGTCGAACCTGCGTAACTTCATCACGGCCCGTGACATAGTGTCACGGCCTGTAACTCGGGCTCCAAGCAGTTCTGCACCTCGAATTTTCATAACTTACGGCCCGTGATGGTTGATCACGGCCCGTAACAGTTGTGAACTTTCATTCCGCTGCTTCTGTCGACGCCGTGAGAACAGGTAACGCTCCGTGATATGACCCATCACGACCCGTTACATGGTGTAACGGCCAATGATGAATCTGGTTTGAGGTTGCGCAGCTTCGGCAATTGGTCGTGATATCAAGTTGCGGTCGTGATATGCGATATAACAGCCCGTGACCGTCTGTCATGTCCCGTAACGGTTGAGATGAAATTGCTTTGCTTTGGGCACCAATCCACGGCTCTGCGCTGCTGCCAACTGATGCATCACGGCCCGTAACACGTGGTCATGGCCCGTGATGGCTGCAGATTGTTATCTTCCTCCAGAGCATGTCCATTTGCGATACAATTAATTTTTTATCCTCCTTCCACCTTTCCATGTGATTTCCTACAAAAGAACACCAAACAGAGGTAGATTCTAGACTTGAACAAATATAAATAAATAAATATCGAAATAGATGCATGCTATAACAAAATGACTTAAAATAATGCCTAATACAAACCCTAAAACATGTTATAAAACACATGCATCAGCCAACTTTTTGTTACACATGAGGAAGGTTCCTTGGCAGCTTCCAGGAAATATTGGCAGGGCTATGCAAGTGACAAGTGGCTTCTAATGATTGGGGAAAAGGAAAAGGATAAAAGGCAAAAAGAAGGGAGGAGAAGGGGTTCCCCTCCGCATCCGCGAGGAGGTGGGCCACCTCTATTGCTGAGGAAAGAAAGAACCAGAGCTGAAGAAGGAGGTTTCTACGGTGAGATTTGGAGAGTATCATTGGTTTATGTTTGTTGATTCTTGCTTGTATCTATTTCCAATGATGAACTCTTGTATTATCCTAGTTGTAATGTGTGTGATGGTTGTTTTAGGCTAAACGATTAGGCCTGGACATGGGATGATTTGAGAAAATATACTTGTTATATGATCTTATCTTTTAATGCATTTATGTTTCCATTCGACTTTCCAATCTTTTCTTTGCGTTGTGTCCTTCGTATATGTGCTGATTTTTTATGTTGTGAACTACTCACTATCTACTCCTTGGAGGGTTGAGACCGAGAGGGAGAACACATTCCATTGAGGAGATATGGTGTGCAGTCATCATTCATGATACTTTGAATTTGTGTGCTTTGATGTGGTGAGCTATTTGTTGCCCTATCTTTGGCGGAAGGTTGAGGCCGAGAGGGAGAACCTCCCCCATTGAGAAGAAGTAATGTGTAGTCCTCATCCTAGATATTGCGTATGTGATTGATTTTAATGTTATGAACTATTTGTTGTTATTATCTTTGGTGGAAGGTTGAGACCGAGAGGGAGAACTTTCTCCATTGAAGAGAAGTAGTAGTTAGTTCTTATCTTTGTATATGTGATATTTTGATGTGTTGAGCTACTCGCTACCTACTTCCATGGAGGGTTGAGACTGAGAGAGAGAACTCATTCCATTTGAGAAGATATAGTGTATAGTTCTTGTTCATGATATATTGTGTATGTTGATTTTGATGTCGTGAGTTGCTCATTGCTCTATCTTTAGTGGAGGGTTGAGACTGAGAGGGAGAACTTTCTCCATTGGGTAAGAGTAATGTGTAGATCATATTAGTGATACTTTGTATGTGCTGATTTTGATGTTGAGAGGTATTTGTTATTGTATCTTCGGTGGAAGGTTGAGACCGAGAGGGAGAACCTTCTCCATCGAGGAGAAATCGTAATTAGTTCCTATTCATGTCATCTTGCAGTTGGAATGTCGTTGATATCCTTTAGCAAGGGGTTGAGACCGAGAGGGAGAACCCTTTGTCAAAAATATTCGTATGAGGACGAGAGGTTCCCACGAGTGCCTAGGGTTAATTGGAGAGAGGTCATCCATAGCATCGGGAGATTGTGTGTGAGAAACCTCTAGGAATTTAAGTTAAAGCCTTGACTGTGAGAGTAGCTAGGTTTGATTTCTTAATGTCTCAAGTCGATTTTATTTGAGTTTCATGTGTTCATTGACAAGTAGGATTCGAAAATGATTCTCATGTCTCGATTGTTTTCCCTATTTGAAGTGATTTGACTCCCCTTCATATTGGTTCTATTTTTATCTATCTTAAATCTAAAACATCAAAAATATTTAGTATACTTTTCTTTTCAGA
The DNA here is from genome assembly GCA_001647135.1 of Pontederia paniculata. NCBI lineage: Eukaryota > Viridiplantae > Streptophyta > Magnoliopsida > Commelinales > Pontederiaceae > Pontederia > Pontederia paniculata. The sequence goes on from LTAE01005383.1 coordinate 17,707, forward strand.
TTTTAGTCTTAGTTTACCTAAATTTATGCACAAAAGATATTTCTCCTTGATTTCGGTTCGTGGTAGAATAGAGAGATTGAGTTGTGAATTTCTAATTTTCCTGTGGATTCGACCCTAAAATACTACAAGGATAATCGTATACTTGTGGTTGGAGTTGTGTGTTTATGTTTATTTTTAAGACTTGTTGATATCATGTTTTCTGTTTAGGTGCCCCCAGGTCTAGAGTTGTTAAACCTTGACGTTCTGAAACCTGGTACCACCTTTATTTTTTGACACACGATTTACCCTCATCACGGATCTTGCACATAGTTACAAATAAGGATAAGTTGAGTTCTATGAGCATATAAATTTATATTATTTTTTTTAAGCTTCTGCTAATTGGTCATAAGTATTCATGTTTATGCCTATTATGTTATAGGTGAAAGATGAAAAAGAGAAGTTTTATCGATGTGGCATCCTAGAGACCATCTTGGATGCATGTCGGATATCGATTTGGTACTGTATGAGATGTAGTTTTGGAGCATTACAAAAATGATTGCAAAAGAAAAAAAATGTGCCTCTACCAAGAGATTGTTATATCTCAATTTTTATGTTAATGGATATGGACATAATTGTTTTCTTCAAGTTTGAGTATGCATATATCCTTATATGAAGAGTATTTTTCATCAACTACCCTTCAATTTTTACATTAGCTCAAATATACCCTCTAACTTTGATTTATAACAGAAATGCCCTCCAAGTTTAAGTTCGTAACTCAATTCCCATTTACCTGTTATAGGAAGTCACCTATATTATTATTTATATCATTTTATTTTTTATTTTTAAATATATATATATTATATATTTCCATACCATTGATAAAAAATAAATTTAATGATTAAAAATCTTGGTATAAATTATTTTAGAATCGATCAAAATTTTAAAATATTTAAAACTTCACATTATGAATTACTTATCAATAATATCAAATTATAGCATAATTAGTTTAAAATATATATTAAACTATTGGCATTCTTATGTGTATAGTTTAAAATAAAGGTATTTCTTTCTTGATTGTGTTTGCAATATGAGTTTTGAAATTCAAATTCATAATACACATAAAATAATATTTAAATCGATTGAGTTTGTCTAAGTTTTGATTGAGTTGAATTTTATTTTTTAGCGACTTGGGTCATAATACAATTTAGTTATTGGAAGTTAAATCATTTTTTTATTGAAACCAGTTATAGAAAAGTTAAATTAATATCGATCGATCGTGATCACACGGGTACTTAAAATTAGTATATTAATTATTAAAATACGAAAAAAAATATAATTTTTAAAATAAAAAAATGAGATGACACAAATAGTAATATATATAGGTGACTCCCTATAACAGGTAAATGAGTAATTTGGTTACAAATTTAAATTTGAAGGGTATTTGTGTTACAAATCAAAGTTAGAGAGTAGATTTGGGCTAATACTAAAGTTGAAGGGTAGTTGATAAAAATTACTCTTATAATGAAAGAAGTAATAAATATTGTATTGGATCAAATATTTTTGTGAATTCATAACTTAGTGAAATCCAAATCCATTGATTCGTAAGTTATTCACTAAATAACCACTCATTGATTTGTGTATCATTGTTCTTCCTAGAAACAAAAAAAATTGTTTAACTAAAAAAAATATTGATCCATAATATTATTAAAATTTCAATAACACAAGAAGATGCGGAGCTATTGCATACAAAATGAGGTATGGTTGCATAATGATTTTTGGCAATAATAAAATATTCCTCCATAATGTCATAAGGATATTTGTATTGATGTATCCCATTAATATTTTATATCGTCGTGATTCTTTCTGTAAGGTATTTCCGTTCTTGGTAGGGTTATGTATGGTATGTTCAAAATGTTACTAAATTCATACCCGCTTGACTGGTTCAATTATGAACTGATGAGTACAGTTTGATCATAAGATTGGCTTCAGACCAGTTTGAACGTGATAAAATCGGTGAATCGATAAAGATATGGTTCAAATCCAAATCTAGAAACAACCCAACATGCAAAATTATTATAAAAATGGAATGAAACTTTTATAAAAGGGAAAAAATTTAATGGAAGATGCAGAAGATATAGAAACAAAAAAGGAAGCAGACGAACAAAAAAACATCTAAGTAAAATAATAAAACGTTAAAAATGATTTAAATTAGAATAATATAATATAATATCAATCATCATGAAATATAGTATTAACAAAAAAGGAAGGCAAAATAAATATAGGAAGAGAGTTAATAGAAAAAAGATATATATGAAAATAAAAAAGGAAGGAGGTGAAATATAGAATAAGAAGGAAATCAAGAGTGAATTAAAGTAAAAGCAATTAATATGGCATCACTAATATAATATAATTAGTCATATATTCGCTTGAACGTATATGCAATGTAAAACAGTAAAAGTAAAGCCTAATCCTAAGGATGTCTTTCTCTTCAAGTAGTGCTGCTACCTTTTCACTCTTCATTCTTCATGTCTTCCTCGGCATTATCCCTCTCCAGTGCTCAGCATCTTCAGACATGGCCTTCTCTTTGGAGCTCATCCACCGTGACAACCCCAAGTCCCCTCACTATGACCCTTCATCCACTCTCTTCCACCGGGTCATGGCGGCAGCCCAGCGGTCCAAGCTCAGAGCGCAGCAGATAGCCACCCGTTCGTCCTTGCCGAGGAACTCCAGCCCCAAGTCCATCGCTCCGGACCTCAACTACGACGTCGGCGACTTCCTCATTCGATACGAGATAGGGACTCCGCCTGTCGAGATCCGCAGCATTTTCGACACCGGCAGCGACCTTACATGGATCAACTGCAAGCCATGCACCAGCTGCTACCCTCAGGTTACGCCCCTCTTCGATCCCGAGAGCTCCTCCACTTACAAGAACATTTCGTGCCACGCCGGCTCCTGCAAGGCTCTCAATCCCCACAAATGCGACGATCTTGGCGTCTGCCAATTCCAATATGATTACGCCGACGGTACCAGCCTCCATGGCGAACTTGCATCGGAGAAGCTCGTTCTCGGCACGTCAGAAGGTGGCCAGGCCACGTTCGATGACTTCCTCTTTGGATGCGCCTTTCAAAGCACCGGCGTCGGAATGGACAATGCGGTCGGCGTCATGGGTTTCAGCCCTGAGCCGCTCTCGTTGGTCAGCCAACTCGAATCCAGCGTCGGCAATAAGTTCTCACACTGCTTCCCTCCATTCGATAAGCCGGAAAAGGCCGCTAAGTTAAACTTTGGCGACGCCGTCGTGTACCCTGCCAATCGTGTAATAACGCCCATGGTACCAAACGACCTTTACTACGCGGTAAACCTGGTAGAAATCATCGTCGGGGACAAGACCATCTCCGTCCCACCCATTGCCGGCGAAAAAGGCAACATGATTGTCGACTCCGGTACATCCATTACGTATCTCGTTCCGGCCGTGCTGCAGCAGGTCGTGGACGCGGTTGTCGGATTGGTGAGGCATCCACAGGCGGCCAACTCCACCTACGAAGACTTCGGGGTCTGCTTCGAGGACCAAGGACTGCCGGACGGGTACCCTGGCATAACGTTCAAGTTCGATGCAGGGGCGAGGGTCGACCTCCCGCCGGTGAACGTCTTCGTGAAGCCCAACGCGAGGATGGTGTGCCTGGCAATGGGTTCCGACGAAGCTCCGGTCTTCGGCTGCATGGCGCAACAGAATATGCTGGTGATTTATGACGCCGGGCTGAAGAAGATGGCGTTCGCTCCAACGGACTGCAGCGGTGCCTGAGTGCATGCATGCTCTTAAAAGACATATGCCACAACCCAGCACCTTTTTTTTTATTTATATTTTAAGAGAGAAATCATTTAGGTCAGAATACCAACAAGATGAACGCTTTATCTAAGGAATAAAATCAAATATAAAAAAACTGAGTTATTCATAGATATTTTAATACTGGAGTGAAATTGAATTATCTCACAAGTGTTGGCATTCCATTGTGAAACAGCTCTCAATAACATTCACCTAATCAAATGAATGATATTATCTTCATGAATTCACGTATTTTTTTTCTGATTAGAACAATGATATTAATATTTTAGAGATGGAGTCTTAGTAAATATTTCCGCTGGGAGGAGAACACAAATTAGTCAGACCGCAGTAAATCAATAAAAATAGGCCAAGAAAACTAAAAGCAACAATAGCTGGCCAACAGTAAAATTATGATTGTTTTAAAATCCGTCTCTGGTGAACCGATGGCCAATTAGGTTTGATTCTAGCACGAAATTGAAAATGACAAAAATCAGATTGAACTTATTTGAACCAAAAATGTATTCGACACTGAAACGGGTTCACTTTGATTTTTTAAAATTTTGAGTAAACCAATCCATAAAAGAAAACTACAGGAAATAATAGGAAATAAATAAATGCTATTAGTGAGAGCAAAATAAAAGAAAAAAAGGAAAGTAAACCAAGAAATATAGAAAGAGTAACATATGCCACAAAAGAAAATAAACAAACAAGGAATAATTGGAAAGATAAATCATGGGGAGAAAAATGTATAACTTGTTTTGAAGGATAAAAACAAAAAAAATGAAATATGTTTTTGAATAATTAAGCAAATTTGGGTCATATAATTTTGTTAATTAAGATCATAAGGACAAGGATGGAGGCAAAATTGGAATAATAAAAAAAATTAAGATGAAGAATATGAAGATGAGACAACTCAACAATGGAGAAAAAATAATGAGAAAGTAGAAAACAGAATAAAAGAAACAGTCCTTTAAGTAGAATAAAAATGAATGAGAAGAAAGAAATCGAATCGACCTTTTAAATTTATTACAAAAAATAATATTCATAAAGAATAATAATTTAATTTAATATGTAGTGTTTCCTTAAATGAACTATTTATTTATAATATTTTTATTCATTTCAATCTTTGAAAATCTAATATATAATATTATTTTGAAAAATCTGGTTGAACCAATTAGAAATCCATTTTACTTACTCGACCGTGGCCCAGTTGATATGCGATTCAACTTACAATCCAGTTTTAAAAACATTGGTTTCAACTACATGTCAATATATATATATTGAATGCTGAAGAATTCATAAACACAAATTAAAAAATTAGCACAAACAGAAAGATAATTCTTCTGAAGATCAAAATGAAGGAAATGCATAAATTGGTGAAACTAACTGTTAATCAATCACACTAATTAACCGAGCAAGATATATTATTTTAAGATCAAGAGATAGACCATTAAATTGAGATGCTAGATGAATATTTTTTTTATGTGGAGATGTAAGATGAAAATTTAAATCAAAGAGGTGACTATAACAAACATGATATCTGTATTAAGAAAAGTGATTATTGGTAATGCAAAAGAAGCAATTGATCGAAGGGAAACGAAAAATCACCACCAGAGGAGTAGCATGGAACTATGTTATTCTGAAGCTTTGAATCCCGAACTTCATAGACAAATGTACCAACACAATAGAAGCAGAATTAGAATGTAAATGAATTTGTAAATGTTCTTATTTTTGTATCATGTTTAATTGCTTGAATGGAAGTTTCAGCTCCTTCTAATAAATACGCCATTTATTAGGAATAAGTTTATGATCTTGACTAATGTAATAAGTGTACTCCTTTTTTGGAGAAAGCCAAAGGGTGGCGGTTGCTTGCTGCTTTACTCCAATGAGGGAGAGGTTGTGTTTGCTGACACCCTCTCACTTACAAGAATTTGGTTATTAGCTACAGTAACAAGAGTCTTTAACGCGCCTTAAAAAATATTGACTTGGTCATGAGACAGCCACGGCGCAATGACACATAAATGTCGATTTCAACAACCGCTTTAGCGATGGGTGTGAGCAATGTTTTCATCATCATATGGGAGATCGAACCGAATGTTTAATTGAGTCACCATTGAATCTATTCAATCGGATTCGATCAAATTGAATTAAATTTTATTAAAATAATATTATTTATAATAATTTATAATATATAAAATTATTATATTATATAATATATAAAAATATAATAATACCTACTAATAATTAAATATAAATAAGATATTATCTATTATATATTTAAAATATCAAAATAATTGTGATTGATAAATAATAATAATAACAATAATAATAATAATAATAATAATATCATATTAATTTATTTTACTTTTAACCATTCTTAGTTTTGTCATAGTTTACTTTATTTTATTTATTGTTAGATTCATCTTTTTATTTTTTTCTATCATTTCTCGTCATAGATATATTTCTTCTTTCCATTTGTTTTTCCTTATTTTTTTCTATGTTTTCCTTTTATTTTTTACAATATGTTTTCACCTTGATTTGAGTTGAACTTTCTTTAAATTATATACTATATTTAAAAAAGATTTAAAGCCTACAAAATATCATAATGATTGATATATAATTATTTATTGAATACTAATAAATCTACATTAATTATTTTAAACTAAATTATTACTATCTTTCCTTTTATTTTACTTGGAATTATTTACTTTTAATTTTTTTATTTTTATTTACTCTCCTCTCATTTATTTCCTATTTCTAATTTCGTTTTTCGTCAGTTATTTTCCTTTTATGTACTTTAATCTTTAACTAAAAATCATGATGTTTGATATTATGTTATTATACTAATAAGTCATATTAATTATTTTAATTCAAATTCATGTTAATGTTCCTATTACTTCATTTATCTTTCATTTATTACCATATCTTTCCTTTTTTTTAATTTCCATTTCTTTTACTTATTTATTCTCCTTCCATATTTATAGTAGTTTTTTTCCTAATTCAAATAAAACCGGTTTCTTATCGGTTCATCAAATTTTTAATTTTTTTTGTTCTGCCCGGTTTGTCCGGTCTAATCAGCTTTCTATTTTGGCCTGAAGCCAGACCAGACCAGGGGTCGGTTACGGTAGGATCGACCAATCTCGTTTGATTTTAATATCATTGGGTGTGAGGATGCTAAGAGTCCAATGAATTTTGGGGTAGATACTATTTTATTGCATCACAAATGTATCGTCAAAATGCATCGCCAATGATATGCTATTCTGTTGTTACTTTTTGTTCAGATGTGTCTTTACTATGTCACTAAAAATTCATCAAGCTAGTGCGATCAACATCTGATTGTATCGTATACGACAAAATGATCATCTAGGGACGCATTCTTAAGGACACAATACATAGTGTTGTCCTTTTATCCAAAGTGTTCAATTTTTGAGACGCTTACTTATAGCGTCTTAGTTATCATAAAGTATTAATGACGTCATTATAATTTGCATCCTAATTTTTAAAAACTAATACATAATAATTTAAGCGTCCTTATATTAGTAAGGATCATAACTACACTTTGATATTGTGTCTCCAAATTCTCAACGCAAATAATTTATGTCTCTATAATTTAAGCATTCTTATATTAGTTGCTATAAAGTATTAGGGAAGTCAGTACAATTTGAGTCCTATTTTTTAAAAATTAAGATACAATAATTTAGGCTTCATATCAAATCACACTTCGACATTGTGTCTTCAAATTCTCAACGCAAATTATTTACATCTCTATAATTTAAGCTTCCTTATATTAGTTATTAAAAAGTATTAAGAATGTCATTATGATTTGCGTCCTAAATTTTAAAAATAAAGACAATAATTTAAGCATCCTTATATTAGTTCAGATTGTAACTACACTTGGATATTGCGCCTCCAAATTTACAACGCAAATAATTTATGTCTCTATATAGCAACACTTAAATTGTGTCCTAACTATTGTGAATAACAAAGACACATTAGGTAGTGTTTAGATGACAACAAGGCTTTTAATGTTTTATATATATCAAAAAAAATCATGATGAAAATAATTTATGATAATTATGATGAAATTAACCATATAAGATTATTCATCTTTTTAATTTTTCAAATAAATAATTGTGGAATTATTAAATTGTAAAAAAAATAAGAGTTATAATATAAAGATTAAACTTAAAATTTTTAAGAGACCTAATTATAAATTAAGTCAAACTCATATTTTATTTTTGTTAAATCAATATTTCAATGATAATTATCACTTCTGTTTTATATGGATGACATGACATTATAACACTTATCACAATTTCATGGATTTATCTGTGTTTTAAATTATGTATATTATTTATTTCCTATAATATATATGATTATTATTATCATTTATTTATACCAATATATTATTTTAAAAATTAATTATAATTCTAAAGATTAAAAATTTAAATGTCTTTTCATAATGCAATTATAAAGTTTGAGTCTTAAAAGATTAAAAAATTAATTTTATTATTTGATAATGAAATTAAAGAGTTTGAGTTATAGTTTAATTAATTTTAATTAATATTAAAAATATAATTATTGATTAAAAATTGCATTTTATATGAATGACAATGATAGGACTGATCACATTCTCTTATCAATAATATATAGATAAATTAAATTAGGTATAAATACTTATGACAAAGTAAACTAGGTATAAATACTTCTCTATTTAATTTAATCATACATTTTAAGAGGAGGTAATATTCTTAACCCAGTTGGTTCAAGACCGTTCCAAAGTCCGCAAAATAACTTTAGGACCCTAGACATTTTCTTTTTTTTCAACTCTTTCCTCTTATCACGCGCTGCGGCTATCTCCCCTCCTCACTCCCCTCTCCATCAATGGCGACAAGCGATGGAGGCGACAAACAACCTCCCCAAGGCAAAATCTCCTCCCTCTCTTCTCCGACCTTTTCTCCTTCTCCAGCGTGTATGTCTCCTCTCCTCACTCCCCTCTCCCTCTTCGGCGTCGATCCAGACCTGATTCGGCATGGATCTGCTGGATCCAATGGGTGCGCCTCGGATCGACGCCGATCCGGCATGGATCGGCCGGATCCGCCCTAATCCTGCATGGATCTACCAGATCCAGCGGGTGCGCCCTGCTGCCATGTGCAGGCACGCCCACTGCGAAGCACGGGCACGCCCGCTAGCATGCGAGGCGCGCACCCGCTGCCAAGCACAGACATGATCCGCCATGCGCGGGCGCCCGTGTCTGCTGAATTTTTTTTATTTACTCGTTACTTTGGGAAATTTTATTTAGTTATGTTTTAATTTTTTATTTTAAAATCTTCGAAACTTTACAGATCTACGACACGGTTGGTATCATTCAAAGAGCACGATATAAAAACTTTATGCTTTTACATATTTAATATTTATTTCTTTTATTACTATCTCTTAATATATTTCATTGTCTTGTGGTGAGGAGGAGAACGATGAAGATGATTATCTCTTAATATATTTCATTGTCTTGTAGTGATCAAGGGAAGCCCCGCGCGCGACTCAAGGGCTGCTGCGCCGCCTTCTTGTGCAACCATTCGCGCGTGCAGGGAGCTCATGTGTGACACACCTTTTATTCAAATGCAATTATATTTTTTTCTGTTTAGGTTTGATTACATAATAGTGAGTATTTAATTATATTTTTTATTGATTAAAATATATTTTATTTGTTTTCAAATATTTCTATCATTGAGACTACATTGTCTTCAAGCCGTCATTTAGTTTAGGTATATTTTTAAGTAGCAATCTCTCGCTTTATTTTCAAATCAATATTCATCTATCAATGTGTCATCTGATTTATATTTATACTTTTAAACTAATATTCTTTGTATAGTGATATTTGAACCTAACATTTATTTTATTTTGACCTTTAAGGTGTTCCAAAGAGTTTCTTAAGGTAGGACTATTTTTCATAATTGACTATTAATTTATTATATTTGAATATAATCTTTTTGTTTTCCTAATCGTGTTTAAGAAATTAGGGAACAATTGGAACTATGATTTGAAGATAAAATTAAAAAAATTAAAGAAGATTCATTAAGAACAAATTTCTTTTATGCAGGATAAAATAAGAAATATAAATTCTCTAGTAGAGCATTTTGTAGGAATTGCAGAAGAATCATCAACTTCACAAGTAAGTAACTATTTTGGCTATATTAATGATTATGTAAATATTATTTTTGCAATTACTTGATTAGAGAATTTTGTTCAATTGCTTATTAGTCTTTTTTACACTATAAGAAAATTGTCTAATAGCGACAACAAAATCCCTTGCAGAATCAATGAAATCCCTTGCTAACTATTTTCCGTGAGGAATTTGCTAGGGACATTTTTCCCATATTGTTTAGATCCTTGCAAATATTAGCAAGGGATCAATACCTCGCTAATTGTTAGCGAGGGGTTTGCAAGGGATTGTGCTCTCCAATTAATACAGAGAGATAGACTCCCTAACTCACCCTTGCTACACTTTAAGGCCATTTTATCCTTTTCATATATCTACAAAGGATTGTCCCTTGCTAGTACTGGCAAAAATATTATCATTTTGCTTGCTTGAGCAAAGATCTAGCTAATATGATAATTTACCTATTAACTAGCAAAGTAATTCCTTCGATAATACCAATATAGTAAGTAATTTGTAATTTTGATTGGTGAGGATAATTTTATTTTTTATTTCAATTTTACGTCATCTATAAATTTGAAAATAGAATCAATTTAAACAAAAAAGTATTTTATTCTCATGTTTATTTAATACAAGATCAACATTTTATAAATCCAATACAAATGGAGACACAAAGGTCTTATATTGTTCCACCATCGTAGTTGTTTGAGCTTGAAAATGTTGACAAAAAAAATTTAAAAATATTTTGGACGACTTGTCTTCTACTTTGAAGGAGAGAGAGTCATTTTATTACATTTTTTTGTTACTGTCATTCTATTACATTTTGTCATCCTCGAGATCATGTCTCCCTAATATGCAATAGCCTCATTTACCAAGTGATCAATTGTAAGAATCCAGAAGTCTCCCACTTGACCAACGTGGTCACTGTGTCAGCACTCCCACTATCCGTGAGTAGTTTAACTGGAGATCATGTCCCGAAGTTTCACTATCTGTGAATACTTCATACTGACTCAGTC
>LTAE01005384.1:0-23335 GCA_001647135.1 Pontederia paniculata
GTGACGCACAGGGGCCAGCAACAAACGCGGTTTGTTACGCGGTATCTGTTGGCAGCGGATCACACGCGATCAGGGTGAAACGGCCGCAGCGACGTGGGCGGAGTGCAGCGTGCATGCGGCTATATATGTGTATCGGACGCGTGCAGGGAGCCCCAATCGCGCAGGCGAATCCCTTCTCTCTTTTCTTCTCCCTCTAACAGATACTCCAAACCTATGGTGAGTTTTCGCACATTATTAGAAGAACCAAATATTAGTTATAATCTACTATGTCTCCTTACAACCTTGGGCAGCTTGAACTGCAATTCGAAGTCGCTCTTCCCATCTCAACACTCTAAGATGGCTAGCCTTACCTGTAATGTTTAAGAGAGCAAAGGTTAAAGATAAACGGATGTGACTGCTGGAGTCAATCCGACAATTTTGGCGTATTATAGGGCATCAGAGGACATAATCTCTTAACACACACCGTACTTTCAAAAGTGTGGAATAAGTATATGTAATCATATGTCTATATTCATCCAATATGCATGAACCAGAAATATTTCATATTTCCGTCCTGAACTTTTGACAGGCAACAGCTACAAAAATAATGTATTATGTACCGTCCCATTTAAACATGAATGCTATCGCACATTTTCAATTTGTTCATTTGTGAAAAAGATTGCCAATGCTATTCCTATATTTAAATTATAATATCACGCATATGAATATTCGAACTGATAAATATCTGCAGCCAATGACAGAGTGAGAGTTTTTAGTCACAGGGTGCACAATGATTTTATGTTAATTAATTTTTTTAGAAAATATTAACATGAAAAAGAAATAAAAATTAATGATAGCACCAATTTATATTATGATTACAGTGTTCAGTGTCAAAATATTTATTTTAACGATGTATTAGATAATCTAAGTCAAATTTATTTTCATATTGAAGATGAGTAGCAGATATTGGCAACAAACATCTACCTTTTTAATACAAAGTATTATTATAAAAAAAATACATAATCTACTAAAGAAAATACTATCGGTTGTTTAAATGTTTTAAAGACAATTGTTAATTAGAAAATATTTTTTTTGAAAAAATCTAATTGCGCAGGAATAACAGAGAGAAAGAATATTTATTATGAAAGGATAAAATTCAAAGAAACAAGGGAAAATAAATAATAAAGAGAATAAATTACAAATTCAAAAAAAGGTATTTCTAAGCATAGAATAATAAAATATGTACTTAGCAGGAACAAATGATAATTATAATGAAATAGTAAAAATTAACATTTGAACGAAGGAAAAATAGGTGAACGCAGCTGTAAACTTGAAACAAAATTCTAATTATAAAATATTTTAATAAGTAGAATTTTATACTTTAATTGTGACAAATGAAGTTTAGTTATATATATAATTTTAGTTATTATGAAATAATAAAATTCAATTCAATAGGGATGACAAATTATATATATAAATAATATTATGAAACAATAGAATTTAACATTTGTGACATAAAAATGTAAACAATAAAGAAGGTAACACAAATTTGAAAGAACATGTGCTACTATTGGCACCCATTTAGCTCACCAATACTCTGAACAAAACAATAGATAATATCTATACAATGTGAAAAATGATGCTCATACTCACTCTACGCGTAATCTTTTTACTAATTTTTTAGCCAAAAGACTATTTGATCTTTTAAGCCTATTAGATCCATAAGAATCTTCAAAGAATTTACTCAACACTAAAGCCTTTTTTATGTACTCCTAATTGGCACATAATATACTTGGTGCAAAAATCGACCTCGCTTAGCTCACCCAATGCTCTGAACAAAACAATAGATACGTCTATACAATGTGAAAAATGATGCTCATACTCACTTTACGCTTAATCTTTTTAGCTAAAAGACTATTTGACCTTTTAAGCCTACTAGATACATAAGAATCTTCAGAGTTTTTCTCAACACTAAGGTCTTTTTTTTGTACCCCTAATCGGCACGCAATATACTTGGTGCAAAAATTAATCTAGCTTGGGCAGAATTCTATATAAACTTGATTGTCCCTTCTAACTCATCACTGGATGACAAAGTTCCCTAACCTCTCCTCTCGTCATTAGAAATGTGTGCCTCGGACCATTCCCCATTGATTTGGAAGACTAACTCAAATGCTTCATTCCTAGACCTTTTAAATATGAACATTTTTTATTTGAATATATCAAGCCTAGATCCATCATTCAAAAAGCTTGGGATCAACAATCCCCACAACAATCTACCCAATATACTCTAAATATCATAAAAAATAAAACAAGACAATGGAACTGTAAGGTTCTAGGGAGATTTGAAACTAGAATTGAAGTAGCTAAACAAGAAATCAGACCATAGAACTAAAACATGAATCCCATGGACTATTCGAGACTGACCTAAAGAAACTCAAATACTTATATAATCAACATGCAACTTACCTAAGATAAATTAGTCTAAAATAGTGGAGCAAGTCGAGAGTTAATTGGCTTAAGGACAAGGATAAAACCACAAATTTCTTTTATGTTAGTACCATGGTCCATTATAAAAGAAATCGTATTACCCAAATTGAGACCAATATTGGTAGGATTATCACCAAAGAGGAGGATGTCAAGGAGGCTTTTGTTGTGCCCTACGAAGCTTTATGGAACAAATAACCACTTGCCCATAAATGCCAATAGTTGTCCTATCTTACCTACCTTAAATCCCTATTGGAATGAATATCTTATTGCATATGTAACTAATAAAGAAATCAAGGATTGTTTTTGGTTAATGCCACCTAGCAAACCCCCAGGCCCTGATGGATAAACCAATGAGTTCTATCGAAATTATCATGACATTGTTGGTCCAGAAATCTCAAATGCTATCAATTGTTTTTTTTTTCAAACTAGAACTATCCCTATCGATTGGAATCAAACTGCTGCAGTGTTCATGCCCAAGCAAACAAGTTACAAACTTGCCACTGACTACAAACCTATAGCACTTCGCAATTTGCTTTATAGAGTTCTATTCAAGCTATATGCGATTAGGCTAAAATTAACAACCCGAGGTTATTGATCCTACACAAACTTCTTTTGTTGCTAATAGATGCATGTATGATAAGATATTTACTATCCAAGATATACCTCACTCGATCATGAAAGGAAGGCACAAAATTATGCACATTAAAATTGTAAGGAAAAAGCTTTTGATAGGGTATTTTGGTATGCAACTGAACATACTATCCTCCATGCAATTTTCATCAATGTTCATTAATTGGATCAAAGTTTGCATATGATCTCCCATTTTTATACAAGCCATAAAGGTATAAGTCAAGGAGACCCACTCTCCTCATATCTCTTCATTTTAATCATCAAGTTTTCTCTTCCTTAATGAAAAGGAGGTAGCCTTAGGTGATATCAAACCCTAGAATATTAGTCATTTGTTGTAAGTTGATGGCCTTATTATTAAATTAGTTGCTACTGTTTCAAATTGGGAGCAATGAAAATAGATCTTGATGATGAGATGCAAGGATTAATGTTCTTAAATTCCTTACCAAAATCGTGGAAAACCTTGGTGATAACACTCAATAATTCTTCTCTTAATGATGTTGTACCACTTTTCATGGTTAAAAAATATTTGTTCAATGATGAAATAAGGAGGAAGAGCTTGGGAACAAATATAACATATGCTTCTGTCACAAAGAACATGTGGAGAGAAAGAAGTAGAGGTCATAAGAGCCATGGTGATAGATCATAATCTAGAGGAAAATTTTTGTGTTATCATTATGGTAAAAAAGATCATATCCAACGAAATTGTAGATACTAGAAGAATCAATAAAATATGAAGAAACAAAAAGATGAAAAAAACTACAGTACTACTATAGTAACATCAGACGATGATATTGTACTTAATCTGAAAATGAAGAGTGTGATTTCACAAACTCTTCGATTGAGTGGATAGTCATTTTAGGTGATTTGCATCATGAAACTCCTTTGAAAGAATGTTTTAATATGTACAAGACTGATAATTTTGGCACAATAAAGATGTACAATATGACTGAATCTAAAATTGTAGAAATTGAAGATGTATGCATACGAACAGATGTTGATTGTGAGTTGATTTTGAAGAATGTGAGACATATATCTGATTTGCATCTCAATTTGTATCTGATTTGCATCTCAATCTGATATCTCCTTGACTTTTGGATCAAGAAGGTTATGACAGTCATATGGGTGATAGGAAGTGAAAATTACTTAAAGAATCCATGATTGTTGATAAAAGAAAATTATCAGGTGTCTTCTTTCAAACTCAAATGAATTTGATTGGACAATCGGTTAATACAATAAAGGAAACTTCACCATATTTGTGACCCAAAAGATTATGGCATATGAGTGAGAAAGAATTACAAGTTATGGCAAGAAATTCTCACATTACTCTTACCAGAGGTAAAATTCTAAATACTTGTGATGATTGATTATTTGGTAATCAATGTAGAGTGTCTTATGTGTCGAGTTCCAAAAGAAAAAAAATATTGGATTTAGTGCAGTCTAATGTGTGTGGTCCCATTGAGGCCAACTCCTTATGTGGCAATAAATTTTTTATTACCTTTATTGATGATGCTTCAGAGAAGTTGTGGATTTATTTCATGAAAAAAAACATGAGCTACTTCAGATTTTTTAAAATTTTTTATGTCATGGTGGAAAAAGAAACAAAAAATAAAATGAAATGTCTTCGTAGTGATAATGGTAGTGAGTATACGTCTCCAATGTTAAAAAATTATTGCTTAAAGCATGATATCACACATAAAAAGATAGTGCCTAAAACTCCACAGCATAATGATTTTGCTGAAAGAATGAGCAAAATCATTTTAGATAAAGTTAGATGCATGCTAAGGATCGGTAAATTGTCAAAGCCATTTTATAGTGAAGCTGCAAATATTGCACGCTACCTGATCAAAAAATTTGCACCAATTCTTTGAATTTTAATATTCTTGAGAAAGTCTGGACTGATAAGAGTGTTTCTTATTTTCATTTGAAGATACTTTATTGCAGAGATTTTGCAGGAACAATGATATAAATTGAATGGCAAGCCTCAAGAATGTATATTTCTGAAATATGAAGATGCAAAATCTGAATATAAATTATGAAATCTAATGAAGAAGAAAATCATCAAAAGTAGAGATGTGATGTTTAATAAGTTTGAAATCTTGGTGATCTTAAGTACATAAAAAAGACAAAGCAATGATAACTTACATATTGAACTAAGGAGTGATGAGATAGTGATAGATGCAGATGATGCAGATGTAGAGAGTTCTAAGCAGGGGGAGTAGGCGACTTCTCAATTTCGTTGATCTATAAGAGAGCATCATTCTTCTACTAGATATCTGAGTACTAAATATATAATAATTACTGAAGTAGGGAAGACAAAGATAAAACCAAGAAAAAAGTTGAAATGAGACGCTAGATCGGTTGGCATGAAGATCAAGTAATGATTCTTGATTGAACATTTCCTTTCTCATGGCTAAAGAGGGAGATTGCTGGACTTTAAGCCCATAAAAGGCTGAACTAGGTTTAAGTTAAACCTAATCAACTTAGGTGTTTGAATTTTAATTGAATTACATCATCCAACTGAATAAAATTGACTCCTCTCTCCTTAGAGGGGTGGGGAAAAAAGGAAAAAAAAATAAAAAAAAGGTTTTTTTAGAAGAAAGAGAAGTTCTTCATGGAGAGGAAGAAATCAAGAATAAAATCAGGTTAGGAGGATCTCTAAAAATTTTTTGATACTTTGATCACAAAGAATCATGATATCATTGTTGTTGATTATTTCAATATTTTTCAAAGGATTTCCGTTGATTTATTCTCATTAAATTACTATTTCGGATTTGAGCAAAATATGAAAAATTTTAAAATTATTCTAAAATTGTTGGTGATTTTTTTTACTTTCTTGATGGAAGAATTTTCGACGTAAAATTTGATGTATTTTTTGCTTGATGTTATTTTATATGTACAATAATTATTTGGATTATTTAATTTACACATAGGAATAGAGGAAAAAATTTCAACAATGAATTGACAAATTATTCAACTACCTAAGAATTTTGGAGGCGTGGGCATTAGGAATCACCTTGATATTAGAACTCCTCTACTTACTAAAATGTTAGTGACTATTCTTAATGGGAAAGACAATCCATGGGTAAATTTTTGTGATTGCAAAATATGGAACTTTGCACCTCTAGATCTCTAATATGAATTGCAACGATTTAGCATTTGGAAACTCCTTTTGCCTGTATTATATACCACGAAGCTCAACATGAAAAAAATAATTGGTAATAGTTGCAACACCAAGGTAATGCATGGCCCATGTTCATTTAATACTCCATTACCTCATATGACTATTTATTAAAATACAGGTGCAAACTTTTGGTCTCTATCTATTAATGATCTTATATTTTCTGGTGACTGGAATGTGTCTTTATTAACCCATTATTTTGGTCATTTGCTTGTAGAAAAAATCTCATCTATCTTTTTATCTACCTCTCTCAATGATGATTGGTAGACATGGACCCTTTCTACTAATGGAAATGCTATGGCTACATCTATATATTGATTTCTAAGCATGCCTGACACCCCACCTAGCAACTCTAGATGGCGTGGATGGAATATAATATGAAATATCAATAGTCCCCACAAATCAACAAGGAAAAAGATTTGCCCCATTTGATATTGTAATAAATCTATCTTGCTCCCAATGCGAAGTTTCCATTGAAACAAATCAAAATCACTTTTTCTTGTGCCCTTTTAGCTCTCACATACGGAACACCTTTACCTTCCCCAATTTTAATTCATGAGCCCTTGGATAGTGTGTGTGTGTGTGTTGTTATGGGAGGGGGAGTGTGTGGTTGGATCTTTGAAGGCAACTAGATGAACACCACTTCTCGAAAGAATTTTCTTTCTCTGTTGCTTTCAACTTATGGGGAAAATGGAATGCTTGAAATAACTCGCATTTCAAATCTATCCAAGCAACCATATGTATGGTATAATGGGAGCACACTTTGGTAAGCTACAATGAATACTCATCTATCAACTTTTCTGAGGGGCACACCCCCATGAGTTCAGTGGGAGCCCCCACTTCCTTGTTGGTTCACTCTTAACACAGACGGGTCCTTCATGGGTCCCGAGGAAGGGGGAGTAGATCTTATCATTAGATCAGCTATTGGCATGGACTTGTGATTTTTGCAGGCGCTCTTCGGAAGGATATGAATCTAGTGCTGGAATTGGAAGCATGGGCCTTAGATGCGACATTCATTTGTCATCTTCTCAATCTCATAAAAGTAAGATGAGAGGTGGAACCCCATGATCTCTTCATTGCAATAACAATATCCAACTATTGTCTTTGGCGTATTTGTAATATTTTGAGAGATATATGGCATCTAATACCTTACTTTAACAATATTGTCTTTAGACATGTATATGGTGCTACTAATCGAGCGACAGATTTTTTTGTCCAACCAGGATAGAATTGCTCGAGTTGATAGTTTTTGGACCGATAGTCAACCTCTAGGTTTATCATATATTTTATACTCGAACCTCACTATTCCTACCTCTAATCAATAGCAAGTTCTATTTTAAAAAAGAAGCTAAAAGACTATTTTTGAGAGGAGAAAAATAAGTCGTTGTTGTCACTCTCATATATATATTAGAAAAGTTTAAAAGAGTGTAGCATACTTCTTTAGTATAGTTCATGTAGTACATGATAAGTATTGATATAAAAAAATATCAACAATAAGATTTTAATAATGAGTGTGCTACATATTTTTTTCTCTATTAAAAATACATGATTGGCTATAAGGATTAACTTATCAGAGTATATGATAGCGTAGTAATATAATTTTCAGCCCCTAGTACAACATTAAACAATTAGGAAACTTAAATAATTCTTTTGGAGTCAAAGAAACTAAACTTGACGGTACATAATTTTTTTTTAAATGGATGCCATATTCCTTAATCCTACAAGAGCATAATTGAGTTCTCACATTAAGTATTAGCAAGTGACTTATTTGTGGAATGAATCTTTTCTTCCGCAAACTCAAGATATTCCATTCTACTTTTTTGCTTGTGAAATTAGTATATTAATGTTATTGGCAATAGATATTCATATAACATAAAATTTAATTTGTTTGAACACATTTATGTTTATGATAAACATTTTCATCATTCACTATTTGAATTTTTCATAGTAGTTGGTGTATCATTTAATGATAGTTTATGTCAAGATCCAATATGCTTTAATAGAAATTGATTCGTTCACACCATTAAAAAACTATGCTCCATAAATGTTCTTGCTGATGAACCATGCAAATGAACTAAAAGAAGCTATCAATAAAATATTAATAAATTTACAACAAATCCTAATGTTGATTATTAAAGTATATTATAGTTCCCTTTTGAGTAAATACTACAACTTAATGAGGTAATTAAATATTTTCAATTAAACATATATGTTATCTTTGAATATACATACGTATTTAGTTAAGATACTAATTTACCTTCATTATACTAGTAACTATTGAATATTAATTTACTTAATGAATAAATAATGAATGTAATTTATTCATATACAAAATAAATTAGCATTTCATAAATTTTATGGATAAATTAAAATTTATATATATGCTTGATACAACCATTATCATTCTAGTTTGAGCACTTTGGTGGAACAACAAACTATTTAATTATATATATACACATACATATATATAACAAACTATGTTAACACAAATTTGAGCAATTAGATAATTTAACTATAGGATTTTGGACCTTAACTATATTTTCTTTTGCATCTAACTTGAAACTATAAATTCATAAGCTTTAGTCCCTGAACTTATATTGATTTGTCAATCAAATCCTTCCGTCAAATTTCATGCAAAATTTTGCTAACTTTATTTTTTTAATAATAATGTAATGTCATTTCAATCATTTTCTATTTTGCTATAACAAATAATAAACAAATAACATAATCGAGATATTTCATAATTACTAAAAAATATTATTAAATATTACTTGCACTCTTCATTTTTATTTTTTAAATGTTTTAACCATATCAAGTAAGGTTAAAAAAGATATTTTGCAATTTTAAAAATCTAAGATATAATTTTGGATGTACAAGATAAATTCTAGAGCCAAAATTTGTAAATTATAGTTTAGAGATAAATGGGAAAAAATATTCAAGTGTCGAAGGAAATAACCATTAATTATATACATCGTGTGCATCATTACTCTAGTTTGATCACTTTTGGAGAATAATTAAATATATTTTTTTTAATGTTATTTTCTTTGTAACTCTTTTTCGCATCTAATCCAAAATTATAATTACAAGTTTTGGTCCCCGAACTTATCATGATTTCTTAATCAAGTCCTTCCATGTTGACTTTATTTTTTAATAATTATGATATATCATTTGTAATCTTTTCTTTTTTATTATAAGAAAATCTATTAGAAATAAAAAAATATCAACATGGTCAAGGAATTTCATTGTTACTAAAAATAAATAAACATTTTCATACTCAGTTTGTTTTTATTTGTTTTTTTTCTAAAAAAATATTTATTTTATTAATGATATTTTGTAATTATTTAAAAATAAGTTGACCAAATTTTGGATGTAATACGATGGTATAACTTGATTTATAATATTTAAAGGGATGAAATAGAAAATAATACTCTGAATCATATAACTATAATGAAATATATGATCAATCAACATTTATCGAATTTGGAGTTAGAAAAAATGGTTTGATCCTCTTATTTCTCGAATTGAGATATCCATGATTATGAAATTGTGATGTATATACATACAAAAAATGGTCTAATAAGAGCAAGAATTTTCAATAACATTTGGAACTTTTTTCTGAAGGAAAGAATCATGTTCAAGTATTGTTCGATTGGTTAGATATTAGTGGTTGAATTCACATTGTATTTCTTACTTTCTATCTTTTTTCACTTGAGTTTGCCATATTAATTCTAGAAAATCCATAAAAACTAGTCTAGTGTTTCAATAATTGTTTTTATTTCCAAAATTCTTGATCTTTTTAGTTTAATTATTCAACTTAATCATAATAATTAGTACTTTAATTACTTTTTCCTTCCTAAGAATTCAAAAACTATAGTATTATAGTGGAAGTAGCGCACTTATGAAGGGATATTGTGTATCTAGCTAGACTTTAAAAGAAGGGTTATAATTACTAGTTTTGAACCTCTCAGTTGGTCAAGAAGACTTCCCTTCGCCATGTATTCATAAACTAGGGCCATATGTTTCTCATCCATGCAATAACCGACCAAGGAAACCAGATTCCTGTGGTGAACTTTTGTTAAATTTTGTGCCTGAAAAACAAATAAGAAATCGTTAGGACTATGATCTTTGAGAGAATAATTAATTAAGATGGGGCTCAACATCCATGCAATATCCTGTATTTGCTTAAGTTTTTGTCTATCTAAAGAAATATAGCTGATCTGGACACACCTTGAGGAAATACTGACATTTGGCAAAGGCAAAAGAGAGAATCTAATATAAATTCAATTCAATTCAGGGTAGTCGCCTTGTTTGTATTAAAGCTTGTAAATGATCAAAAAGAGAAAAAAAAAGGAACTATATTGGGTGTCATGTGATGTACAAAACTTTATCAATACCTCACTTCCCAATCACAAAAAGGAGATATGATTTGCAATATGTTTTTGGTAGCATATCAAAAGGTAGTGTAATTCAGGATATTTGTTACATTTCAAGGGCCTTGTAAACTGACATGAATGAAATCCAACATACATTTCAAGGGCCTTGTAACATGTTAATTACCTCAGCAAGAAACTCCTTGGTTCCTTGTTTTGATGATTGGGAACACATCTTGATTGCTACTTGCTTTCCAGATTCTAAGTAGCCATGGTAGACAAAACCAAATCCTCCTTGACCAATGACTCTCACAAAATTACCAGAGATATGTGCCAACTGTGTATATGTGAATTGCCGATTCTCAAATTGAACATTGTTGTCTCTGTATGTGCTCGCCTTAGAGGATAACCCTATCAGTGAAATAGAACATCAGCTATCCATATACATAGTCTGAAGACAATAAAATCCAATTAATCATGAGACAAGTTTATCTAAATTGTCAAATTAATTGGATGATAAAAAGTGGTGGTGCAGAACAACATTCACCATATATGCATTATAGCAAAAATATTCCACACTGTTGGAAAAAAAAGCCCAACACACATACCTTGGAATTTTCTTATCCTCCAAATTACAAATACCACCACTAAAAGTAGAACTGCGGGCACCACCGAAAAAACAACGATAATAGGTTTACTGATCTTGCCCTTTGATGAACTCTCCAAGTGCATTTCGCACGCATTTGCAGTGTCATCGTATCTAAAACACAGTCAATAATGTTATTAATACATTAAAATCGAGAGACACGTAACAAAATCTATCTATCTATCACTATATATATATACGGGAATTATGAGACGATCAAGCGAGTTCTACTTTTTTTTTTACCAAGGATCCTCTTGATATACTATCTAGATCTCATGCACCGGGGTAATGAGGCGGATCTCTCACTCTACTGAGAAAGAAGGGGATCTGAACCGGTGGCTGCTAGAATATTCTAAAGCATTCGCTTTTGGAAGAATTTAATCCAATGAAAATCTTGTTTCTTTTCCTACTGCGAAAACTACAACTTCCTTCGGCGGAACCATATATATATAAGCCCTTTCAAATAATTAATCCAATCAATTCTTTTTTTCCTTTATCTGTGGGTTATTCATCCCAGAGCCCACTCAATTATGTTTTCCTTTGTTTTTTAAAGGAAAACAAAAAGTCATCTGTTGCCGTTAAGAAATAGATAGCCATGCAAAGGGAAAATTACCTTACGATCATCTGTCCGGAGATCGATCTTAGACAGAGCAAAGCAGGAAGGGGCTCTGTAAAGTTGTTAAGTGACAATATTCTGCCGGAAGAAAGAAAGCAATTAAAATTTAAATTATATATTTTCTTCTTTTGCATCACAATTGAACTGAAGTTTTATAATTAAGATGCTCACATGACTTTGAGAGACGGCATGTATCCTAGTTCTACAGGTATTGCACCTGTCAAATTGTTGTTTGACAAATCCCTGCAGAAGCAGTAAAAAATTTATAATCAAAAGTTTAAGGGTTAGTCAACATGCAGATATGAATTGCGAATGAAACAAAAAAAGTAGCCGCTTGGCGCTTACAGGTACGCGAGTTCTGTGAGCCCGGTGAAAGAAGATGATATAGCGCCAGTCAACCCGCTCGAGGAAAGATTTCTGCAAGTATATTTGATTAGTTACTGGATTGTAATAATTTAACAATAATTGTAATTAATAAATTGTGTGATACATATATATGTTTCGGATACTCACAAACTTGTGATTCTAGATGAATGACTATCATTTCTACATTCCAGACCGTCCCAAATGTATTTGCTGGGTGAACATGGATCCCCCATCCAATTCTTCTTCACAATATATTGCTTCCTGATGGCTTCTATTGCGTATACTGATCCGTCCAAAATGTATCAATAGCCAAAAAAGGAAAATTCGTCAACAAATAATTAACATGCATTAATAGTTGGAAACTCTAATGATAAGGTGAAATGGTATAGAGACAACTCCTCGAGGAAATTATAGCACAAACTGGAGTATTTTGGTATACATTGATGTGGTAAAATGAAAATGTTAGAAATATATGGGGTACACGAAGGAAAATGTTTGAATTGACGGACACTTGAGCCCCGCCTAATCCCTTCCCCTCCACTGTGTTAGCACACAACAGATGAGATCCTCACGTGCCTTCTCCAGCCAGAGCAGCAACCTTTGTACCAGCCACCCCTATCATCTTCAACATATCATATCTTATGATCGATATATTATATTGTACTGTAAATACATGTAGAGATTGTACATAATTGTTGTGTGAATAAGATCATCTTCTCCATTCAAATATCTATTTTTTAAGTCATCTTAGCAAATTTATTGTTGGGTTTGTCGTTTATTTTGACAAGAACCTCATCTCTTGGCTCACAAAAATAGCACTGTCTCTAAATAATCCATTAAACTTGGGTACAAGGCTCTCGCCGATACAATTGTGGAACTTATATAGCTTCTCACTCTCCTTTAGGACCTAGATCTCCTGCTTAATTCCTCACCAGTGCTTTGGTGTGATAACCTCGGTGCACTTTGATGGGAAAATTCGAGATTTCAGCAAGAAATGAGAGATTTCAGCTCATCATGCTATGCATGAAGATGGATGTGATGGCATTAGTATCCGAGAAGCGGCACAAATTTCTCAACCCATGCAATGCTAATGTTTATGTCACTGGGCACAGGTTGGAGTTTCGGCCCACCATCGAGCCCGACTAATCTGTTGTTCGCCCTAGATTGCACACATGATTATAATGGGTGAGGCTCTCAGTAGGAATATTACTCCAACTCGATACCTCCTTAAGCAAGGAGAAGTTCCTTACCACTCCACCCAAATGTGTTGTTTTGTTTAGTACACATAGATAATTTGTTTGGCAATATTTAGTATCTTATTTAATTATATAAAAAATATTAATAAATAATGTATAACTTTTATCAAAATATCCTTGAACAAATTAATTAATTTTGCAAATTTATATAAATTTGATTTGAATTCAGTGAACTTGAATCACAAATATATATCCTCAACTCATAAAATTTTACGCCAAACAAATAAATTTATTAAAATAAATAGTATATTTTTTCTAAAATGATAATAATTAATTAATATTTTTTATTCTAGATTGTTATTGTATTACAATATTTAATAATAAAATAATTATTATTTATAATATATGAATAATCTATTATAATTAATTAATCATATTAATTAATAGAAAAAATAATCTATTTAATGATAAATGATAAAAATAATAAAAATATTATACTATAATTTACTTGTCCATTTCTGTCATTTATTTGAATAAAATGTTAAAGGACATATGTGAAAATAAAAGAATATAACAGATTGTCATCGATGTGGTAATATAGATTGCCACATCTCTCATGGACAATATAGGTTGTCACTTCATAAGCAATCTGTGTTACTAGATAATGCAAATTGCCTTCAAATTAAAATAGGCTAACAAGATAATGTGATGGTTACAGATAATTCAGCACAATACTATCAGATAATGTGAAAAGATTACCTCTATAGGAACATCCCCTTAATTCTTGTTGTCATCGAGATGCAGAGGAAGGGAAGATCCTAGCACAGAAAGGTTGAGTCCTTATAGAAGGTTTTTGGTTATGATCGAGTCCCAGGCGACATCGACGACCACCTTTGGGGCCGGCCACAATTGCAACCAACCCTAGTGGTTTGATGTCGTCAAGAAACCCAACTGTTAGAAGACAACATGAATCACTAAACTAGTTTCTTTTCCTAAACTCAGAATATTATGACCTTTTGATAACTTGCATAAATTCATATATTTTGATTATATAACTCTTTTATTCATGGCATTGTAGTGCATATTGTGCTGCATTTTTATTCATTTTTTAGAAGTATTCGGATTCTACATGATGTTTTGTTGATTTTCAAGATTCCTACAAGTGAGAGGAGTTTCTCGGAGCATGGCTACGATCAAGTTGTAGTCGGATGTGTGCAGCTACGACTTGTCACACTCTATGGACGCGCGAGACGTGGTCGTATCGCAAGTGATCAAATGCACGCGCTAAGCCCGTAGTGCATTCCAACTCGATGATGGAACTCGTAGCAACGTGTGACTTGACCCGGTAGCACACCACTAAAGAACCATAACGGCCTGAAGTGACCTGTAGCGACGTGCGATGGAGTCATAGCTAAGTGCAGTAGAATCGTAGCACACATTAGTAGGTCATAACTCACATTGATAGGCCGTGCGCCTTCTTTTAGCCTTAGCGACACATGGTCGGGTCGTAATACATTAGGTTAGGCCGTAATGGTTGGTGGGAATTATAAGGGTATAAAATGAGTAATTAGGGTTTGGGAAAAAAGGGGGTCGAATTTCGGAGAACAATTGGTGGCTATTATGTTTTGGACACATTTGTAAGAGGGTATGAGGTAGTTTACATTTGTATTAATGTTTATAATGAGTTTGAATGCTTGAATTTTCCATTTGTCGATTTTAATGCAGGTTTTATTCTCATCTTATTTTCACCTCTTTTCATTATTTGTAACTAATCACCTTTGCCTTAAGAGTTAGATGAAGTTTATGGTTAAGTATTTTGATAAATGAAAATGCATGTACTATGACTCTTTTGCTTAATGAATGAAGTGTTAAACTTAAATGAGATTATCTATCGTATTCAGGTTAATCTAGGTTATCAAATGATGAAAATTGTATCGACAACTAGTAGTTTCACTAAGTAAGATATACTTGCAATTTCTAGAAATAATGTTACATTATATTGCTCATTAAACTCATATACAAAGTGCAATTAGTTTATTAATGTGAATGCATGAAAGTGTCTTCTCTTTGACCTAATTAAAATTGTGTTGTCTTGAAAGAGAAATTCATGACTTGTGAGTCAAGCAAAAGTCTAATGTATGTTGAATCTTTATCCTAAGTACATATAACTCTAGATGGATTCGAAACACTAGAATATTTATCTCATATAGATTCTCGTTTAACTTGCATCGTGCTTTCTCTAGTTTAGTGTCCTTCTTGATTAGTACTTGTTGGTAATATTTTCACTCCTAACCCTGACGTTTACAAAATCACCTCTCGACTCACATGGCAAACAATGCATATCACGAGGCAAGTCACCTTTCCCCTCATCCGCGTACATCCCCATCAACAACTTGAATCAATGAACTGGGATCGCTACAGAGAACCCTACACTCATATATATCGAGAAATTCTCATATATATGAGGTTCACATATATCGAGAAATTCTAAACCTAAATTCACCACCCCAAGGCTCTTGTTGGTGCCACTAGAGTCATCTTGGATTCTTCAATTCCAATCTCCTATCCATCAAACCCATCTTATGGGTCCTCTTTATCCAGTGCATTAAATTATTCTTATACAAGTGCCCTAGCCACAAAAGTACTCCACTAGGATGGCAGCTCATCAACCCAAAATCTGAAGAGCTAAACCAAACACACCTCTCTTTCATTCTAGACTATTCCTTAGGTGTTATATAGTGGATTCATTGAGTCCTTGAAAATAATTTCTAGAGGTTTCAGGAAATTATTGAATAAGGCCCCAACTAAGAGTATGCTTGTAAGTTTTGATCATTATAGAATCCATCATGTAATATGTGTGGTTCATTTACTGAGACAAATCACCACCTTCTCTTTTCCTGCCACATTTTTATGACCAATTCTGGTCTTGGCTCCCATTATCCCATATGCGGTTAAATACTATTTTTAGATTCATATCTACTTGCATTAAGGGTGATTGGAAGAATCTTGGTTGGATCAAAAGTTGCAAAAAAGAATTTATTCTCTATTCTCCTTTTGCCTTTGGGATATTTGGAACATGAAGAATCATACTTATTTTAGTTACAGACATGCAATCATAGGTGTAGAGGGAAAGGACATCCACTAGTTATAATAAGTTTGCTGGGATCTATGTTACCGAGGGGCACAACTCAAGGACCCTATCCAGGACTGGTGAGATCCTCCCGCTTTCATCTTAGTTCAAGTTGAATCGGACAGATCTTTTATGAGATCCGGCTGACACAGAGGAGCAGGCTTTATAATTAGGGTTGTTAACTATAATTTGTATTTGCAGGTGCTTTGAACATGTTTTTTTGGAGTCTCCGCCGTGGATTCATAGGTGCCATCAATTGAACATCTGATGGATCGTTTGTGAATCACACTCTGATAATCGGTCCAATTTGTAAACAAAGCAACTCTTGCCCTTTGTGCATCAGGTATATGCTAGTCGACATCTCGAGCCACATCCTATTTTTTTGACAATTTCAATGTGATCACATATATAGGGAGGCCAATTAAGCCACCGATTTATTGTGGGTAGATGCTCACGTATGGATATGTATTTTGTGAGGAAGGCCCTTATTTGGATCTTCAGGACATTTCATTATCAGACTCTCTTGGGCCTTTGGCCTTTGCTATTAATAGATAATTACAATATTCTTTCAGAATAAGAAAAAAATTAGTGTTGTATGTGTATAATATTAAAACCATTAATAATCTTGGTTCAAAATCATTGCAATTCTTTTATATGTTCACGATTATTTTTTGAATTATTATTACTAGTAATTCTTAATTATTACTAGTAATAATAATAGTAATAGTTCTTCGCTGCCCTTTCGTGTGCTGGGAAGGGGCAGCTACTGTTGCCCTTTTTTGCAGGGCCTTGGGCCCACCGCGAGGCGCCACCCCACATTTCTTTTTGGATTTTATTTTTTCGTTGTTAACCAAGTTTTAATATAAGCAATCACGTGAGTCGTTGCTACTACTTGCAAGTTGCAAGCCTTGGCTGTCGCTGGTAATAATTCGCGAACTTGATTCATGAAGAAAGTCAAATTTTTTTTATTTTCAAATGAAACAAGTACTCAAAAGTCAAATCAATGCACAGAATTGGAAAGTACTGCGAAGATGAAAGCTAGCGTACCGTCATTGAGATCGGTCGGTACCCCAGTGACGGGCATCTCAGAGTAGACCTCCATCCCATTGAAGATGGGCGGAAGAGTGGAGTCATTTGTGGCATTAAGCGAATACTTGTACTCAGTGGAGCCGTTGAAAGGCGCAGTGCTCCAACAGTAATTCGATGACAAGTATGGCGGTATAAAGTTGTGGCAGTGCTCCGACTGCTCAACGCCGTTCACGTAGATGTTAAAAAACCTCGTCATGTTCCCAGTCAGGTTTACGAGTTCGGTGGAGTAGAGGATGCAATAAAGTTGTTCATCAATGGAGTCAGCATCGAATTGGAAAGTCAAGATCCTGGAGTCGGCCGGCGTGATGGCTGTCTGGAGAACTTCGGACGGTGCTTCAAATACCCAAGTGTTGACTCCTAAGCTGGTGCTTATATGGCTTATATTCGTAGTCGTTACAGTCTCCGGATCCGGAGGGCCCCAAAAGCGATCGTACGGGTCGTGCGGGTACCTGTTCATATATGTTATACATGTTAAGTTGAGTACTCGAATTACATTATGTGTTGAATTAATTTAATCGGATTCGAGTCGAATTAATTTTTTTGTTAAAACAATATTATTTATAATAATCTAAAATATACAACATAATTAATACTATATAATATCTATAAAACTTTAACAATAATCTATTAATAATTAGATATTAATATAAAAAAATATTTATTGTGTATTTTAAAAGTTAATGATGATTCAAAATACTGTTGATTGATAGATTATTGTTATTTTTTACTAATTATGTAATATTAATGATGTCATATTATTTTTTTGCTTTAATTCATTCTTAGTTTTCTTGTTATTCTATTGTTCACCTCTTTTCTTTTTTTTTCCTATTAATTCACTCCTATATTTGTTTTTTTTTCATTTTCATTTTTACTAATTGTTTCTTTTCCCCCTTTCCCATTTTTTTAAAAAAAGTTATTTATCATGTGTCAAAAAATCATGATGGTTGATGATGATGATGATGATGATGATGATGATGATGATGATAATAATAATAATAATAATAATAATAATAATAATAATAATAATAATAATAATAATAATAATAATAATAATAATAATAATAATAATAATAATAATAATAATAATACATAATCCTGTACTAATTATTTTAATTCAAATCATCATCAATTTTTAATTACTTTACTTAGCTTTCTTTTATTTTTATCTCTTTTCTTTTTTATTGTTATATCTTCTCCTCCCACATTTATTTCTTATTTCCAATTCTATTTTTTCCTTCTCCATTCAATTTTTTTCTTTTATATTTTTTCTTCCATTTTTACAACAATTTCCATTTTAGATTATTTTTTAGTTTGAACTTTAACTATTTTTTTTCAGTTTGCATATTCGCCAATTTTGCTCAATCGGAACCGGTTTAAGCCGTACTATATAAATCTGGTTTTTTTGTCTGTTCTAATTTTGGTTTTCTAGTCCGGTTTTTAATAACATTAGTATGTACTAACTTTGGTTCATTTGTTTGTTAAGAAGCCATCCATCATTCAGTATTATTAATTAACAACAGATGATAAGGTGTGGAATAATATTGGAATGATGAATAATAAAGTAAGGCATGTGAGAGCATAAAAATTCATATTTGGATAAAATATGAGGAAAGATGTAAGAAAAGAAAATGAATCAAATTTAAAAGTCTTAAACTAAAATGAGCTATAGGCTATCTAGAAAACTTTAACTTGTCACAAAAATACTTATCATTATTCTTATAAAGCTTTAATATTTTTCTGTAGCCGGCATATATGTGGACCATTATTTATTCATTGAGATTTGAACTTTTTTTATAAAGAGATTTGAGCTAATTTAATAATATGTAATTAATATATTTATTTCTCAAAAAGAAGTCTTATCAGTTGTTTATATATTTGTCTACCATAGTCCACAATGTGCCATAGGTATCTTAGTTATAATAGGAATATAACTGTTTTCCAACAAAAGAACTGGGATGAGGATGATACTCGAATCATAAAATCAATTTTCTTTGTTTTTTTTTCTTCTAAACTGTTGGACGAAAAGGAAAAAGTTATTCATTAAACAAGTCTTCAAGAAATTTGGTGGAAAGAAAATATCGAATAGGAAGGATGACGGCTTATCCAATTAAACCCTTTATTATACATATACATCAGATCTACATAATTCAAACATTATTTAAAATTTTCTCTATCCAATTAATATCAAATGTGTATTATAAAGCATGCCATAAAATATATTTTTCACCTAATTAAAGTAGTCATTCATATCTACTCCACTTACCTCAAGGTTTCGTTGCTCAACGGTCCAAAGTTGTACCGGATGATCTTGTTGAGTTCTGATTGACAAAGTTTGTACATAGAATTCTTTAGAGGTCTCAACTCTAAGACAGATATAAAAGGGTCACCATTCCCCGTATTGATCAAGCAGACCGATGTGAAATTAGCAGCTGCAAACGTCAAAGCCTCAAAGTCGTAAATAGATGATGCGTCAGTAATGTTAACCTTACGCCAGAGATTGACTCCTAAATGCAGCTCAAACTGCAAGGGATTGGCAGAGTTGGCTTTGTTCTTGCCGTCATAGTTCCCATACATGAACCTTGCCCTCACCAGGTACCTCTGTTGCTCCGCCACCGGCAACCTATAGCAATTCCGATCTTGATCCGGGAAGCTTCTTACCTTTATAAATTGTGATGGAAGTGAGCTGATCTCGTAAATTGAGTTGATGTTGCCATTTATACCCGTGTCGACATATTGGTCGTCTGAGACGTATGTTATATTTGTCAGTCCATCAAAGGAGCTTGAGTTGTTAGGGATGCCACAATCGATACTTATAAACCCAGCTACAAAAGAAAATTGGTTATATTATATATATAGCACTCAGTTTCATGCAATTTTTTCTTTTCAATGGTATATTAAGATATCCTATTTTGTTAAAAGTAAAACACAAAAGTAAATTGAAATATAGGAAAAGGTAAATGTAATTATCTATCAATAATTCTAAAAAATTAAATAGTTAGAAAGAGTAGCATCTTTATATTTAAATTTTTTTAAAAAAATAACCATAAATTTTGAATTGTCTTGTTTAGCTTTTATTTTCATCTTTTATTCGCTTTAATTAATTTTATTAAGAATATAAATATAAAGACATTCTTTTTTTAAAGACTTAAACTTTTAAAATTATTGGCAGCACATCTAAATTTAAACTTTAATGTCATTCATATTAAAAATTAATTTTCTTTCTTAATTTTCCACGTATTGAACTTTGGACTATATCAAAATTGTCAGCGACCCACATATAAAAAAAAGTTTTAAAAATATAAATATACAAATATTGTTCTTCCTAAAATTTTAATTTTCTAAAATTATTGATAGCACATCTAATTTAATATATTCTTTTATTTTTTTTAATATCTTCTTTTCGTTTTTTTCTCTTTATTTGTTTTTTTCATTCCGACCCCTCTCCTTTCTTTATGTACCTGTCGTCTTGATTTGCTTTGTTTATTTACACTACAAAGGTGTTTTCGTATAGGGCAATTTTTCATGTTACCTTACTAAAAGTACTTGTGCCTAACACATTATTTTTTATCTTATATTAAATTATAGAATGACGTGAATTGTATGCGAAATGCAATTGCTTATAAAGCTACAAGTTAAATTGTTTATGGGAAGGATATCAATTTAAATTGTTAATGCGATCTTTTTTCATATTTCTCCTTTGAAGCTTTACTTAAATAAATTACGAAAATAATATAATATACAATTATGTAACAGTCTAATATATTATTACTATTATTATCATTATTATTACTTCTACGAATTGCAATATATTATGATTAATTTATTATAATAGATTGTTAGTACATAATATCATTGTTGTAATATTAAAAAAATTACAATAATAAATATTAATATATTATTATAACATTTTAAAAAATATTAATTCTTTTGTAAATATATTTTATCTGATATATAATTTTTATGTGTTTTTGAAATCGAACCAAATTTACATAAAATTTTCAAACTTCACTATTTTGATCAGAGGTACTTTGGTAAAAGATGAACATTACCTGGTATTTTTTTGTATCATTAACAAAACTATGAATTGCTAGATAGATTGAACAAAGTAGTGAACTGCTGAATAGATTATCTATGCATAACGAAAAAAGTACATTACTGACAATCTTTTTTAAAGAAATATTGATTGTCTTAAGCAATGTTAAATGTCAGTGGTAATTGCAATCTAAATTCCTTTTCAACTTTCTTTTCTTTCCTTTTTTTTTCCTTCGTGTTCCTTTCATTTTAATTTGTTCTCCTTATTCTTCGTCATCTCCCTTCGATGCTTCTATATAATATTCCTTCTCCATCTTCTTTTTTCTCCCTCCTTTTCTACTCCTTCTTCTCATCTTTGTGCAAACTATGAGAGCATCCTACTATTCATGTGTTCTTTTTCTGTTTTTTTTTCATTTGTGGTATTGAACTGGGTTTTCTAGTTTACCGTTTTTTTTCCGTCGAAGTGGCTAATTGAACTCCAATTGGCCAGTTTAGCAGCTGGTCCGGTCCAACCCAGTTTTAATCAGATTAGCACAAATTAAAGTTGGAGAAGGGTGGAACCGTGGAAGTACAAGTTCTGCAATCGTGGGATTATTATTGAAACTTGCACGACCAAAAATAAAGGGATGCGGATATTTCCTGTTTCTCTCCAGTTGATTATACAAGGGCAGTATGAATTATTTTGATGTAAAAGATACAATTAGTTAGTTTATATTATTCCTACAGAGAAAATTACATGATATATTGATATATAAGATTGAGGAAATTAGGAAAAGGTACCTTTTGCCTGTTTAAGAATATGATAAATGTCATGTAAAATTCAAGCATTATGAGCATTAGATAGGTAATGGCTAATTACCTGGATCTTGAGCATGAACCTGAACGGCGATGACTGCCATCATCAAGAAAAATAACCAAATCGCCATATTCGATGAACTAAAAACCTTCTCACCTTACTGCCGACCCGAAGCTAAGGCTTTTAGGTAGAGAAGGAGAAGTATATGTGCTATATATAGAATTCGTTTGTAGCGCGCATTCTTGGGAATATATTTTTTTATGTTTCGCAGTAGAAAACTCACGGTGCGATTTAATAGCATATATTTAGTTTTTTACTCCTATAACCATGCAGATTTTTACGTCTCTTTGTCATATGTCAATGTAAAAATTGTAATATATATGCAAAATAAAAATCCGGTACTTTGGATACCCATAAATTAATGAGTTTGTAATCAATGAAATTTGTGTATCATTTATTTATCCTTTTCTCGTATTAAATCAACAAGTTGGTCATCGAAAAATGAAACCTGATGAGTCATTGGATAATAACAACAATATATTTCAGCAACGGCCTGGTAGTTGGACTTGAGGTCAACCTTCACTTCCAAGTCAATAGGCGGAGTCATTGGATAATAACAACAATAATAAAGTATTGGTTGTCGGATTACTGTCGCGACTCGCAAGCCTTGTGATCCATGCTCCGTAAGAATTTCCATATCAATGGAGATTGGAGACTACAGAGAGGCATAAGAATCAAAAGTAAAAAACAGGAGAAAACAATAGATAATTATTTACGTAGATTTAACATTTTACCACCTCCATATATATATATATATATA
>LTAE01005385.1:0-16186 GCA_001647135.1 Pontederia paniculata
TCATTTACATACTGAGTGTCAAAACTCACGGGAGTTTTATCTCCCCTACAAATTTAATTTTGTAGGCAAATATGTTCATATAGATGATGATAGCGCAACGATAGCGTGATGGTGTTCATGATGGATGGCTTGCACATGACATATGTCCTAGTCATATATTGATGATTGACTTCCGCATTGACATGTACTTAGTGTTGACCAGTGAATTGGTTATAATGGTAGCGTCTCCAAAGTCAAGATTTTTGTCAAGTGACAAGATCTGATTTTGGGGGTGTTACATATATATATATAATTTTTTTTTAAAATTCGATTTGCCGTCTTTTTTAATTTTCAATTTAACTTTTATATGTATTAGGCCGATGATAACTTGGTCGTTTTAAATTGCAACTCGTAAAATATCCAAGCGCAAGTTCCAGCAATGCGTCCTACCGCCAAATGTCCATCCAATTGCTCAAGAACACACTCAAGCACTTAGCGAGCACCGGTCTCGTTGACAAGGCTATGGCCGTACATTCCCACATCATCAAGTGCGGATCTGATCGCAATATCTTTGTCACGAATTGCTTGATAGAAATGTACGCAAAGATCGGCTGCTTGAGCTTCGCTCGCCGCATTTTCGACGATATGCCTCAGAGAAACTTGGTCTCGTGGAACTCACTGATCTCTGGCTACGGTTTGAACGGCGAATACGAGGGAGCACTTGAGCTCTTCAGTTGCATGAAGCACGACAGAATGGCGCCAGATGGAGCGAGTCTAAAGATTGTTCTTCCGATCCTTGCCCGTGCGAAGGCTCTGAGACTCGGGGAATCCGTTCATGCACACTTGGAGATACAAGGTTTGTCTCGGAACACAGCTTTGGCAACGGCTGTCTTGGATATGTATGCCAAATGCGGAAACTTGCACGCCTCGGAGCTGCTTTTCAATGAAATATCGGACCGAGATGTTGTGTGCTGGAATGCGATGATCACCGGCTATTCGCAGTCCGCTAGACATGAAATGGTGCTGCAGCTCTTTAGGAGGATGACATGTACAGGCTGTAGCCCCAGCATCCCTACAATATTGCTCTTGGTTCAAGCTTGTACTGTTACGTCAAGTGTACAAATGGGAAAGAATGTTCATGCTTACATTTGGAAGTCTGGTTTCAGTTCAGATGTTTCTGTAAATGGCCTTCTGATAGACATGTACTCCAAGTGTGGAGACTTGATTTCTGCTTATTGGGTAATCAACCTGACATCCAAAACTAATGTTCAGGGATGGAGTTGCATGATTCATGGCCTTGGTATGCATGGATTCGGAAGGAATGCTCTGACTGCATTCTTTCATATGGTGAAGATAGGCATTGTTCCTGACGAGATTTGCTTCCTCCTTGTGTTAGATACTTGCAGCCATTGCGGGCTACTGAGGGAAGGCCTGGAGATGTTTCACTATATGGAGTCACAGTTCGACATTCGACCGAGAATGCAACATTACGTGAGCGTCGTCGATCTCTTGGGTCGCGCAGGCCGTATTAATGAAGCATTGCATTTCATATCTAAGATGCCAATGGAACCAGATGACAGCATTGTGGGAGCACTGCTGGGTGCATGTAGAATTCATGGACATTCACACATGGGAGATGTGCTGAATTGGTTGATTGGATTACCCTGGAGAGTAGCAGGATTTTACAAGC
The DNA here is from genome assembly GCA_001647135.1 of Pontederia paniculata. Lineage (NCBI taxonomy): Eukaryota > Viridiplantae > Streptophyta > Magnoliopsida > Commelinales > Pontederiaceae > Pontederia > Pontederia paniculata. The sequence continues at coordinate 1,670 of LTAE01005385.1, forward strand.
TCCTTGTGGATATCTATGCGCATCAAAACAGTTGGGATGAAGTCACTAAGATCAGAAGATTGATAGATGAGAAAGGACTGAAAGGTGCATCTGGATGGAGTTTAATTTAATTAAGATGAGCCATGTTCTTTTGTTGTTGATCGAATGCAGTCAATATTTGGCTATCTCAATAGCATAATAGTTAGAAATTTATCTTTGAGAACTTCTCATACCTTTAACTTATTGTATTGAAAAATAAGTCTCCGTAGTTTATGTCCATCAACAATATCAGTGTTAGAATATTACCCTATGGATACTCTTTATCTCATGAAATTGATGAAGAAAATTAATTGTGTTAATTTAATAAAAACATATTATGTCTAAATATAAATGTAATTTTTTCTCACTATATAAAAAGAATATATTATAAAGGCTAGAAATATTACAATTATTATTTTTCTTCTCATTGTTTTTTTAACTGAAATAAGCCTTTAATTATTACAATTTAAGTAAAATATAAAAGAATTCAAACCCAAAACTCAAATTCAATACATTTTACATAAAGTAATTTCCTAATAATAATTCAGGGAGCTCGTGTAATTCTTTTTATCAAATTAAGTTTATTTTACTCAATAAAGAGTATCTTTTGCTTTATTATAAATGAGTTGTGAAGAAAAATAATTTGCAGAGGATTTTTTTTAAAAAAATTAGACAGAAAAAAAACTATTTTCTATTCTTTATTTAAAAAAAGTTTAAAATATAACAACTAACTATTTATTTAACATACAAGAGATATTTTTCAATGGAAAAGATTTTTCTGACTAATACTTTTTCTAGTTATTAAACACAAAAAGTAATTGAGAAAACGTAGGACTAATATGTATGCAACACGTTTTTTGTGTCTGTCTTGATAAAAAAAATTGCTAAGGAAATTAAATTAAAAAAAATAGAGAAATTATTTGAATACATATAGAAGAAAAAAGAATGTGAAAGATGTGACTAATGAGATGAAAATAAATTTTCATTTAAAAAAATATTATCAAAGTGAAAATTTTATTTTTCTCATAACAAACGAAGGATTAGTTATCCCTTTAAACATAGCATGGTAACACGGGTAGCACGTGCTCAAAACCTCCCCTCTCTTCTGGTCGCTCGTGTGCCAGGGAAGATGGCCGCGGCTCCTCCTCCTCCAGCCGTGGTTCCTCCTCCGCCGGCCGCTCAAAACCAAACTATGGCGTCGGATCCGCCGGCAGCGAAACCGGCGCAAGCTCCCGCTCCGGCTCCGGCTTCGACTCCGACTCCGACTCCGACTCCGACTCCGGCGCCGGTTCCGGTTCCAGTTCCACTTCCGGCTGCGGCGACTGGGGAAAAGAGGAAGAGGACGTCCGAGGATTTCCGGAACTTCCCTTACTTCAAGCTACGCAGCGTCGTCAAGGACATGCGCCCGCTGTTCGTCGAGGTGGCCGCCAGATCCTTGTGCTTTCTTTTTATCTTTGTATAAGTTATTCTTGAAAGGATCCTGAAGATTTTTCTGCTAAAAAATGATTTTTTTATGAAATTTGAATCTGGAGATATTTCCAGGTTTGCACTGCAGAAAATTTATACTGTTTTCTCTTTTCCCTCTTTTCTTGACTGTAATATACATTATTATAAGATTCTTCATCTCAATTGGAACAGTACCGGTATCGATGTAGATAGACGCATGCATCCTTAGTTTATGATGGTATTGTGTCGATCCTGAGACATAAATGACTTTTAGCCATGTCGAATTAGCGCAGCTATCAGAAAAGACCAGAAGATACACCATATGCATCAGTGAACAAATCGTTAATAATTGCTTTTCGTAGTCAGGTTGGTTTTCTTGTTCTGCAAGTTGATGCTCAAAATTGAGGCACATCTACAGTAACTGGTGATATGATACTGAAATTCAGACAAACCTTGTTTTCCATATATGTCTACACTAGTGGTTTAAGCTTGTCCCTTATGTCTCACTATCTCCTATGTAGGGTGTTTTTTTGGTCCTAAACCATCTTCAAAATGGGAAGACCCTGTAAGTCAAAACTCTAGAAATATGATATATTTTATCTACCTAGTACCATGAACCAAGTCAAAGATAATTGATATGGGTTTCTTTTTGCTCAGTAAATCTTGCACGAGATGCTTATAACTTGCGTGTAGTACATCAGTAGTCTATGCTTACATGAACTTCTTGAGCTTAACTTGGTCAGATTGGAAATGCGTTCCTCACAAAGATGGAAATATTTATGTGTAGTATATGTAGCTTTTGATGTGCACATGCGTTTGATGTTTTTATTTGCATACACTATTGGCATATATAAATAAAAGAATAAATGATCTCGAAGTAGGGAGGTGTACTGGACAGTCAGAGAACAACACCCTTGTACATGATATGGTGGGATATCTGTTTATGAAATAAATTTTTGCAAAGATTGTATTATCAGCTGATTTGATGCCAGGACATTCAGCCTATAAAAGCAAAGTCCTAATTGTCTTGTATATATACATTGATTTCTTTCTGGGTAACAAAGGAAATTATCTTCTACATAGTGTAAGTTGGCAAACCTTTAAGGAGCTGATAACACTTGATGTGAACTTCTACGCAACATAGGTAACATGTCTTAATTGTCTGGACACATCAATTGTACATTATCATTGTGTCTGAAGCTTCTTCGTGAAAGCAATGTGGATGCTTGATTTTTCTTTTCTTTTATAGGAGTGTTCTCATGATATTCTTTCTTAATTTTTCATGATATGATTCCTATCTCAACGTTAACTAAGTGATGCCTATTATTTTTTTCTCTATAGCTTCTTCAAGCACCTGATTTCTGCAAAAGCAATGTGGCTCAAAATATTCGAAACCGTAAGATCTCTATATCCATGTTTATATTCTGCAAAAGGCTCGAGTTGTTTTATTCTTTTCTTTGTGGCAAAAAAATGTCGATTATTTGGCATTATTATTATGTAATGTGCTTTGATGGATACTTTTTTTTTTCATTTTGAGGGGATAAAGGTTGGATATTCTACACCAATGATCATCCAGATTTATTTTTTACAAAATTCCCGAAATTCATAAATTTGGAATTAAATTTTCTCTTTTACATAACAATACATATTCTGATCGTACTTGTATGATACAGTTTCTATATAATGTACTTGGATGAATAGTGAATTAATCATCCTTTTCTCCCTCGAGAAAAAAAGATATGATGGTATGAAGCAATTGAAAATCAGTTTTTCCTTTAGTTTTTGTTTTGTCATTGTTTTCCTCAGTAGAGAATTTGGAATTGAAGTTTCTTTTCTTTTTCTCCCCCAGAAACATAGGAAACATGCTGTTATAATTTAACTGTCAATCCTAGATACTTAAAAAAACCTAGATTTTGTTTTTATTATGTTATAACACAACTGTGAGTCATAGTTTTTCCTTTTTATTACTATTTCCTCAGAAGAGAATTTGGGATCATAGCTTATATTTCATATTTGTTTTCCAGAGATGAAATTGATGATGGAGTTGTCGCGGGAACTGACAGATCACATGTCTTCCTCTGCGAAGTCTAACAAACCTTTAGAGGACAAATATTCTGTTAAAATGCAAAAGGTGCAAGTTCCCGAGACACATGAGAAGAATGAATTGCATGAAGCAAAACCTAGATCTGATGACTTTACGGATACAAAGTCAGAGAAAGCAGCCCAACCTGGGTCAGAGAAACCAGTTCAAGCTGAAACAATTCCTGATATCTCAGACAGTTCCAAGGAGAGACTACAGGAAGTGAGGGCTATGGAAGAGGAAGTTGCAAAGAAGCTTGATGACGGTTTGAAGGGGACCTATGTGGTTGGTGGATCTAAACTTGGCTGGAACTTTCTTGTTTACCCTGGAGGCAAACAAATTTATTATGGTGTTACAAAAGAAAGCAAAGTGGCAAAGAGAGCATCCGCATAGACCTGTTGGAGGTTAGCAGTTGCAAGTCAACTGATATTGGAATCAGAAAGCTGTTGTTGATTGACTACTTACATGACTCTCTCTCTCTCTCTCTCTCTCTCTCTCTCAGGAATTCAGGTGGAAAGTAAAAATTCATGTGTGGTTTCTTCTTAATCCATAATTTAGGTTGTAAACTTTTTTTTCAGTACCATATAATGATTCTTTATGGATCTGTTAGGCATACCACACTGTTGATACATACTTGAATTTGTAATCATTTTGATACTCCATTATTATCAAATTCATGAAAATGAGTTTCAATTACCATATGACCTATAGGCCATAGGTACTTGGGTATACTAAAACATGGGGAAAGAGGTGTTCCGTGATTTATTGTCACCTGAAAACTGCAGTTTGGTTTGGGGGTACAAGTTTTTACTAGTAATTGAAGTTACTTCATCTTATGACTGTTACTCTGAGAGTGCTGTAAGGTTAGGAATACTATGATGCTTATGTTCATTAGGTGTGATGCATATTTCATCATGAATTTTTATAATAATTCTAGGTCAAAACTTATACTAGTGATATTTTGTTAACTCTACACAATTGCATGTATTTATGTGTTCGCTTAATCTCGATGAGAGGTATATTTCCTTGGTTAGGTTGTCCATATTCCTCTGCATTTTAGATCCTGAAACATGTAACTTCAAGTAGGTCATTTCCAGTGTCAGTGAACAGTTCTGTACATCGGAGTTCATATGCAAGTAAAATGCATTATGAGTAAGCATTCATAGGGTCAGGTATCACTACACCCGATTCATTGTTGATATAAATTTGGTGTAATACACATTGATTCGACACATCCATGAGTGAACCTTGTTCTCGTTCGAATATGGCCATGTTTTTAGCCCTTCATATCAGAATCCTTCGATGATTTACCACATCGATTTTCTGTTTTTGTGCTCTTAAGTTGTAAGGGTTTTAAAATTGTTGGGTACCAAATTATTTGGTGAATCAATTGATTAGGGAAAATGATTAAATTAAACACTGGGTCTATTAAGTTTCAGACCGCAAAAGAATTCTCCTTTTCACTTGGAATCATTTTGTTCTTGACAAGATAATTATATGAACTTATTCTTGTTGATGAGATGATTTATTTATTTTGTTTATCACTTGTATGATTAACAAAACATGTTATTAGTTCCGAGGTGCAATGCAGTTAATAACAAAGAACAGACTTTGCAGCTGCTGCATCATCAGACAGGCCACCAAAAACACTCATCATTTCTGCAATATGATTTGAAAATGTTACTGGGATTCAGTACACTCTACTCGAAAGGATCTAAAGGTTCAGGATAAACACACGTACACACACACATTGAAGTCTGGTACAACCAGCGAGAAGAGACCATCTAACGCTAGCTTGCAAACCAAGTTCGGTTGACACACCTGGTAGCAGGGGTGTGTCCCGGGTTGAGAGACCGGGAGCTAGTAGCCCCGAGTTCGAGCTCCGGAGTCACCACTTGGCCAAAGGGATACCATTTCTGCTCTTCTCCTCGACTCCGGATTAGTCGGGTGCTAGTAGCCCCGGATACCGGAGGCCCCGAGCGGGTACCGAAAAAAAAAAAAAAAACGCTAGCTTGCAACTCTCTGAAGCGACCGTTTTATCATTCCTGGTGAAGCGATGGAGTTCCTAAACTGCAATGAAGACCAAAAGTTACTAAAGCAACCAAACAAAGCAACCAGCCACAAACTGAAGCTTCCAAGTGTACTCACCTTGGATTTTATAGTCAATGAGAAAATGCCATCAGACGTGGACGATTGCACCGAGAAAGGATCCAAATGAAGGTTGCTTATTGATTCAACTATTTCCAACATCAAGCAATCTCTCCAGGGACAGTGCATCTGTATCAGCACTTCCTCCTCTGTCACTGTAACATTAACCTCAGCGTGCCCATTTCTGGCTAAGATCCAGTGGTGTTCAGCGTCTGCCTCTATGTCGCATGCTTTCCTCTTGCTTGCAGGACATATCCTGCCATTGATGATCTCCTTGTTTCCATAGTTATCAGATGTTCTCTCTGATATATCTGGATGCTCCCTCTTTCCACTAAGCCCCGTAAATTGTCTGCATGACTCCAACTCTTCCACTCTTCTCTCGAGGTCTTTGAGATATTCTATTGTGTTCCCAAGAATGGATGCTTTGTCAACCTGAAAATCAATAATATATGCAGCATATTATGATCTAATATGTGATGCAACATTAACCAGCAATGAGAAAACATAAGTACCAGAACTATAAGTGCAAAAAGAGGCCAAAGATATGGTGAAATATTCTGTTGCTAATCAGCCCTTAGTCATATCTCTGAGAATTTTAATCAATTCATGCAGATTAGTTGGGAGTTCAGAGTTGTTTTCTTTTCACATTCTTTTACAGAATCAAATAGATAATGAAAGTGGGCAATATTACCATGCTGATTGAAGGAATTAGTGTTTTTAGAATACTAAACTTCTCATTCAATTTGTCTCTTCTCCTCCTCTCCCAGAGCACATGACTCATACCAAGATCATCTCCTAGTTTCCATGCTTTTTTGTGTTCGCCGTTCTGTCCTGGAGCTTTCAGGCTATGAATGCCACAAATCCACGAAGCTTTCATCAACATAGTTTTGAGCAATTTCTGAGATGTGGATTTTTCTAGAAAGCTCATATCTCTCTTCCAGACTGTAAAACAAGATTTATGGGAGACTTTAGGGAAGCATGAAAGTGGTCTGAGCTGTTGAGAGCGCCTTAATATAGTTGCAAGAGTCTTTATATAGTGAGAGTCATCACTGTTAAGTACTCTATTGGCATTTACAAAAGAGATGGATGTATAATCTCTTGAGTTCAGAAGGTCCTGCAAACCGTTGCTGATATCACCATCTATCATCTGAACTTCCAATTTGTCGTTGGACTCGTCAATCATAAATGGATCTTTGTTATTCTGATCTTGGCAACACTCATTTGAACAACCATCAGGAGTTGTATCAAGTTCTTCAGACTTAGTTACTTGTGGATCCTGAGCTTCATCCTGGATTAGATCCTTTTGTGCACTAGAAACATGATAATGAGGTGTGACAGAAAGAGCTGGATGCCCATTAGTTGCCAGTGTGGTTTGACATACTGAATATTTTCTATTAAAACTTGAATTACTGACACTGTCATGGCCAATATGTGAACATAAAGTGTCCTCATCCCATCTCGCCATCGGAGGGGAAAAAGTCTGCTCAGTGCAAACAGGAATTGGCGTCTCCAGTAAAAAAGTTATTAACTGCTGAACCATGGCAGGGTCTTCTGATATCTTGAATTGTTTTAGCACAAAATTGAAGGAAATATGTGTGAGAAAGAAATCACTACAATAGGGCATACACAGAAATCAGAATTGTGAGCTACCAGTTCAGAAGTGCCAAACTCTAAGACACCATTCGTGAATGGAAAACAAGCCACTGTCTGCAGTAAGAAGGGAGTAGGGGCGATAATCATGTATTGAATCTTATAGATTTACTGTATTAAAATTGCAAGCACTTCTAGCTTAAGTACCTGGATGGATGCACTCTGTCAGTATGACAAGTTGCAGATTCAGCAATTAGAAACCGAACATAATAAAAGAGAAAAAGATATAGTCAGAAACTCCTGAAGCATTCTTGATGATTAAGTCTATGTATACTACTGTACCCAAAAAAGGTCTATGTATACGACCTTAGCTAGAAGAGAGCGCAAAAAGATATTGCTTTCTGCAACTTCTGCATTGGTCAACCAGATATGTTGATTGTTCATGAAGGCTTTGCCCGGCAAACTGAATAGGAAAATGCATGAGAAAATGCAAAACCATATATTTTATAAAAAAACATAAAAAAGAAGCAACTCTAGTAAACTGATTCAATCAGCACAAACAATCCAAATTTGAGAAGGGAGAAAATGAAAAATAAGTGCAATACAGCAATACATATACACAAGCATATGTACATATTATAGGTAGATGATAGATTTGTGCATAAGAAGAGGAAACATGTACACTGCCTTTAGGGTAACAAGTCCTTATCAAGCAAAGTTGTAAACCAATTTGACATTCTTAAATTTTTTGTGAGAATGAGGTTTTTAAAACCTTATATATCACATACTAAACCTCTACACTAAACTTTTCAGCATTAAAACAGTTTAAAACTAATTTTAAACATTCTAATGATAAGATACTTTGCACCACTTTTGAGCTTGATGGGTTCTCTAAAGGTAAGATATTGTGAATTGTTTGATTTACCTCTTCAATGGAGAATCCATGAAGTTGCAAAACATTGCTTACATGAAAGAGGATAAGATTACAAATGCATGAACTGCTTTTACCTGAAGCATGGTTGTTATTTCTGGGAAGTGATTGCTACTGCCATTGTAAGTAACGGTTTTTACAAAAAAGAAAAAGAAAAAGAGGATCTGTCTCTCTGAATTGGCAATGACTCGTTTGTGATAGTTAGATCTTTGTGTAATGAATTTTATGTATGATGAATAGTTCTCTTTTTATCTAACTCATATGGACAGGTCTACTATTCTCACTCAGCATTAACTGAACCAATTATGCTAATCAGTAAACTCTCTCCATAAATAAAACATTGTGGCGAAGAAACATGTAATTTAAGTCTTTTTTAGGAGGAAATTTTACCATTTGCCTGCAGCGAAGGTGAAGGACATGCAAACCAAGTAGTACCACTCTGTGTCTGTCAGATCCTCAGGAGAGAGTAAATCAGAAGGCCTTCTAGTTTGTTGGTCACAGTCACCTTCTGAGAGAGATTGGTATAGTTCTCTCAATTGCTCGCTCCTTTCCTGACCTGCCTCATCATATTGAAATTCCATTTCCTGAGTTGCCTTTCTTGTCTTGATGTTTCCATTGTAATAACCATCACCCCATGACAAGACTCTGCAAGAAGGTATTGTACAGATAAACTGAAATTTGGAAGTTAAAAAGTTTACTAGCTCTTCCATGCAACTTGTTTTCAACAAACAATCCATTCATGAACAGCTCCTTATGAGAACAAAGTAAGCTTTGTGTAAAACAAAAGAAAAGAAAAGAAACAAACAAATGACAAAATACTGAAATAGAAAAGAAAGAATATCTTAGTTTGAATTTTGTAGTCATAAAAGAATGGATATATATTTAGCTGAACTATTCAAAAGATGTTTATTTTTTTTTCTGTTTTTACATGTCCCAGTTCAGTAGACTTCAACTTTGCATTTTGGCAATGCATGAAGCATTTGCAGAAAGAACATACTGCCATGATCTAACAAAAGTAGTAAATGAACATCTGATGTAAAAGGTTAATAAATGCACCAAAAAGACTCATCATACCCTTGTTGGTTGATTGAAGTAGACCAATAGATTGCGTATGTCCACTCAATCTTCCTAACAGCAGCTGAAAGCTGATGCTTGAGTAGGTTCTCTGGGGATCCTTCCTGCTGATTGCCAGAATCTTCAGCCATTTCTTGGCACATGATTTAGATCTCCTCCAGGGAGACGAAGCAATGGATAACAAGGAAATCTGAGCTCGGAATCAGCTCACTGCTTCAGAATGTAGTGAAAGTTGCAAACTTCTTCACACTTATGGCAGACGCTGGAAAGGCTTCTGCACTTCTAATGGCGATGTGATAATCAGATGTTTTCTGTGCAGAAGTAGATTTTAAAACCTACAGTGAGCAAAGATTAAAAGACGATTAGCTGGGTAAAGCACTAGGAACAGTTCTCTTCCAATTCAAACATGTATGTTTCTAGCAGAGTCATGTCAACGGTCTCGAGAGTCCGACACACTACTGAACTAATTAAATAGCATTAACTATTGACAGCAGATCCGGTCTCTTACGGAGTTGCATGTATAGGTTTTAAGCATTACCTCGCAGTGTTCCAAAAGAGAAAATTTATGACGTGAGATCCCAAAGCAGTGACGGACAGCAGCAGAAATGTAGAGTTCCCTCTTCAGAGAGAGGCCAAGTTAAATTGGTACTAGAGCCCCATGATTTGCCCTCCATTGGGAACTTGAAGCAAAGCCATTGTTTGTTCAACCAAGAATCACAAAGCAGACAGCAGCTACTCCTGATCTCTCCAGCAGTGGGGAAAAGTTGTTGGTGGCTTAGTCTAAAGACACGAAAAGCATTGCAGTGCGATAAGCACTTTATAAAACTTTGAAAGCATGCATATTTCAGACATCACACATGAGGATGTTGTCGAGAGAGATGGAGATCGATAGAAAGAGAGAGGTTTTAGTCGGCAGCTTTTGCAGGCAATTAGAGGAAGTGTACAGAAAGATGATTCGAAGTACATTTTTATGTATTTGTGGATGATTTGCCACATACTACATCACAGTCTATAAAACAACAAAATGATACGCTGTGATCCAAGAACAAAAGAAAACTGTACTGGAATAGTAAAGCGACAGTTTAAGGGGTTAAAGATTGCACTTAAAATTCGAAATATCAGGAGTCATTAAATTGGTCAGAGTTTACATTTTTATTATCGTTTGCTAGTAGTTCTAAACATCAATGGATTTGAAAAAAAATGGTTGCATTGTCATATCATTTCAAAAATCTTCATAATTGTTAAAGAAAATCATACATAGATATGCAAAATTTAACGATGTTCAATTTTTTTAGACGATGTTTGAATTTTTTTTATGTGAAAAAATAACAAATGATACAAGATATGAAAGAATTTCTAGATCAGTTCAGGTTTTCGAAGCTCCATTCCTGAGCTCTCGTAGAGGGGATTTCTTTGAATCTACTCTCATGCTTATTGATCAGGCAACCAAATCTCGTATGAGATGGATAACTTCGTCGTCCCAATTATTTGAGATATTATAATATAAAAAAATTATATAAACTTATCGCTGAATTAAGATTCAACATATTATTAACAATAATTTTATCAGTTGCTTTAGATATATTAATAATTTGAAGTATCTTTGCAAGATTTTTTTACCATTTCTCTTATAATAATGTTGAATTATAATCAAGTTTGTCAAACTCTAGAGTTTAGGTAGATTCATTTTTTACCTCACAGAATCGTATCGTAAAATCGTATCGTAAAGTCGGAGAGTTTATATACCTAATAAATATAGCTATAACATAAGCAATATGCTATAATAATCAAATAAATTTCTTTATTAAACATAAAAAATATATAAGCATTATGATTTTGACTCATTAACTATTTTATTTTTAAATTTCATTCTTAGAAACTAATTAAATAATTAATATTTTAAAATAATTTTATTATATAAAATAAGAAGGTGCTAGACTCGTGTAGATTCATATAAAATCGTATGAATTTCATAAGTAGAATCTTAGAGTTTATGTCCCTATAAGATTCTACACCGATTTGATTCGTTTTACTGACCTAGACTCGTAAACTCGTAAGAGTTTAAGAGTTAATTCGAGAGTTTGACAAACTTGATTATAATAGTAACTATATGTTTCAATTACAAAAGAAAAAGCTATGTGGTTTTCAATACAGAGAAAATAAGTAGGAGAAAGAAGGGATAATGCATTCTAGCATTACACAGAATAACGAATAAACATGTTTGTTGAGATCATAATAATAAATGAAGGAAGGGCCTCACTCAAATAATATTTAAATTCTTATCGTCTTTCCCACAAATCTCGAGAGAGAGAAAAAGGACTGTACACCGTACAAACAAAGAGAAGCACGCGTGTACGGCCCTCCAGTCAACAAGAGGAACAAGGACGGTTCGTGATTGATGTCGGATGACTATAAAACAAAATTTTCGATAGAGAGCATCACTAAATTTAAAGTAACATTAGTTAGTTGAATCTATATTCTAGAGAATCATAAAAATTAATAATTTTATTTTTTATCTATGAAATCATCAATTTAATCAAAATTATAAATTATTTTTATTTTCGTCTAAATATCGAATTAATCATACATTAATAATTTTAAACATTTCATTTCAAAATAGCATAACAAGAGCATTCTCATTTCAAAATATTTTTTTTGTCTGAGCTATATGAACTTCAAATTAGAATGTGAACTAATAATCTCATTTTCAATTTTTGACAAACTAAGGTCCTGTTTGGGACAAGAATAAGAGTAATGAAAATTAGCAGGAATATTCCTTTTTAATTCTTGTGAAGAGAATAGAAGTAGGATATTCTTATGATGATGTTCTAATGGGTGTTTGGATGATTTAATTAGTATTGTAATTATTAAAATTAGATAGTAGTTGATTGAAGTAAGAAAAAATATTAATATTTTATTATATATTTTTATTAAATATAATTAGGAAGCAATAATAATAATTAATTTATATAATTATAATTATTGGATTAAATAATGATAAAAAATATATAATTATAATTATACAAAATAACATGCAATTAGACTTTATTTTATTTACAATAAAATATTAGCTACTAAATAATTATGATAAAATGGTAATTAACTAATACTTGCACCATTCTATTTTTAATAATATATTATTATCTAAAAATTAATTAAATACTTAATTATAAATATTTATGAAATTATATTTATTTGTTATTCATCTATAATGTCACACTTTTTGCAAAATTTATAATATACAAAAAGTTAATTAATTATATAATTATGAATATAAAATAATTTAATAAAGCAGTTAAAAGAATAAAAAAAATAGATAGTGTTTGATTGATCGAAATGATAAAACAATAAATTAATTTGTTTCCAATAACATATAATTAGTATTATTTATTTTTATTAAAATATTTGCTACTAAATAATTATAAGGTTATATTTATTAACTAATGCTGAAATCTACCTAATTAACATTTTTCACTATTTTATTTTCAGTAATATATTATTACCAAATAACGTAATAATATATAATTAACTAACACATAAAAAAAGTTATTATCAAAATACTTATAATATTCTATTTTATTATTAATGTTATATTTCTATGCAAAATTTGATTAATGTTAACAAAATTAATTATACAACCGATTATATATTTACTAAGATATAATATTTTAATAAATTAGCTTTAAAAAAGTAAAGAGGAATAAATAAATTGTTCTTGCCTTGAGCAAGAACAATTTGTTCTTATTTTGATAACAAAAAATGGTGGTATCATAAAATTCGAGGTGGTTTCAGAAAATGAGAATAAAATATTATTCTTCAAGTGTTTGGATGAAAATACAAGAACAAGGTGATTATTCTCACATTGTTCTTGTACCAAACAGGGCCTAATTGACAAAGATTTTATTATTGGAATCAGATTGATTAGATGTTAATAATCGATATGTCATTATTGTATTTAAAAAAAAACTATCTTTTTTTCTTTCACGTTGCAGCAATTTACGATGAAATAAGAGATTATATGAGGTTTTACTCATAACTCATATTTGTACCGTAATCTTATTATGGAGTTGTTTGGTAACTTTTGTTGAATAAAGCTTTATTTTATTCCATTAAACACTTATAGAAATTATAAGGACAGAACTGATTGATATTTTTAAAAAATAATAGTGATATTAATATTTGATTCTTTTGAAATAAACTATTCTATCAAATAAGTAAAATTACTTATTATTTTTAAAATATTTAGAATAATACCTTTTGTTCTTCAAATAATAACTTTTTAACTATCTGCCTCAAATTTATTCATTGATTTGGTTGATACACAATTAGGATTACAAGTAAATAATTGTTAATAGTTCAATCATACCATGAATGGTTGAAGAGACCGTCTAAATCAATACAAGATGTCGTGCACTGACTGATGGAATCTAATTCCAATATTGTTAATAATTTCAATGCTCAAATTCTATACATTATTATATTAAAATTCAAGACATTACGTATGTAGTACATCAAAATGACTCTTGCTCGATGCTGGTAGTGTCCACCCCGGAGAGAGGTCGTATTGTGATAAAATGGGTCGTGTCCACCACTGACACGACCCTGTTGACACCTGTATAATTCGAATTGAAATTGAATTAGAATTCGAAATATGATTAAATTTTAAAATTAATTTAAAATTGTAATCTCCTCTTATACAAACCTCTAATCACAAAAAAATAATTCTTCAAGACTTCAATTTCTATCCCAGCCGTCGTATGATTTTTCTCTTTCCCCTCTCTTCTTCTTTCTCCCGTCTCCTATTTTCTCTCTCTTAGGCTTCAACCTCGGAACTTGTGTCAAGAGAAGATTATGCAGAGGACAATACACAAAATGTGGAGAGATAATTTAGAGCGTGAGATGAATATGAGATAATCACATAATGAATAAGGTATGTAATTATAATCATAATTAATATTCTCACTATGCATTAGAAGGATAATTAGTAAATGCTTGTCTTAGAATTATTAGATTTTTTTGTACGGGGAGTATATTTTATTATAGGAGAAAGGGAGCCTACTTAGCACTTTTGCTAAGTAGGCTCCTTAGCGGTGATCCATACCGTCAGATTTGAATATGACGGTATGAGATCAAATATAAAAATTCAAAATATTTTTTAAAGATTTGATCTCATACCGTCAAATTCGAATCTGACGGTGTGAATCACCGCTAAGGAGCCTACTTAGCAAAA
>LTAE01005386.1:12136-25398 GCA_001647135.1 Pontederia paniculata
ATAAATCTAAAGAGGAAATTGATGGGGATTTGGAAAACTAAAATAGTATTGAAAAAAGAAACTATCGAAAATTAAGTTTATGAAAAAAGCAAAACAATATTACACTGAAAAATGTGAAACACATAAAACATTTAAATGATATATAAATAAAAAAATAATGATATGTGATAAAAATGCATTTAGTAGTTGCTACCTACCGTAAACTACATAATTATGTATGAGTTATGTATAGAAATATGTCATCACATAAACATTATCTAATGATATGACCCTCTTCGTCGCCCTCGTATTCTTCTTCACACTTATTTCTTCTCCTCCGTCTCGTCTCCGGTGCGACGTCTCGTCTCCGCCTCGCACCTCCAAGTGACGGCGACGAGTTCTTTCAATCTCGATTCCTTAGGGCGGTAAGAAAAAGGTTGATCCTTTCATGTTGCCCTAAATCTTCTCGTAGTTTTTGCATCTTTGGATTTTTTTTTTTTGAAAGGTTTGAGTTCGCTATATGGGGAAAATTTTGATTACAAAACCTAATCCGCTTTCAAGATCTACATTTTCTTTTGTTTCTATCCGCTGCCTTCTTCTGCCCGGTGGCGCCCGGCCCTTCGCTTGCCTGTCCTGGCCGGCCGCGGTCGAGCTTGCTGCTCTAGAATAGTTAAAAATCATCTTTTTAAGTATGCGCGATTTACTTGTTATGGGTTTTATTTTGCCATTTTTGGGTAGATATGTTATTCTTGATCATATGATATTAAAATTGATCAATTCCAGTGAACCGATCAGCTTATCTGCTATTGTCATTTGACTGGCAGGTGATAAAGAAAACTTGCAAGGGGCGTTTGCTAGCCAATCAGTCTTTGTAGCATGGATTGACTTGATAGCATCATGGCTCAAAAGGAAAATAAACAAAGTAATGGAATGAGTCAGAATACGCCTTCTGGTCGTAGGAAAAAAAGTTCCAGTGGAGTGAGCAAAGGAAACCCGGAGGCTGATACAGATTGTTCAACTAGTGATGTCTACTCCGAGCAAAAGGCTCCTGGGACGAGCATAAATAGAACCAAGGGAATTGGTAAGAGAAACAAGCAAAGATCTGAATTTGATGGAAGATTGAAGTCGGATGATATTGACAGTAATGAATCAGAAATTCATTATAAGCCAAGAAAACCATATAATTCATCTGGGTTTCAATTTTCAGCAGCTTTCTTAAAAGCAGGAGGGTATAATAGAACATTTAGCAACATGCTTGGTGGGTGCACTATTGAAACTCTGATGAACAAGTGCAGATATTCAGAAGCAGTGGCTGGTGTAAGAGCTGTTGCCTTGTATGTTTTCAGAACAGTTACCATCTGGCTTGAACAGCTACAACCACAGTTCAAATCTGTAGCTTCTGTTATCCGCAATGGTCAAAAGTATATCCGCAATAAAGTTGGCCATGCTTATCCTATTATCTTGACCAAGGCTTTATTCTTTGGGAAATTGGTATCTCTTCTGTTAATGGTTTGGTTGGACTGCGGAATTAGGGGCCTTGATTCTTTGTTACATTTGGGATCAACATCATTTTTCACAGTAATTTGGTGCAGCATCATCTCAGTTTATGCAATGATTGGATTCATGAAAATGCTTATGATCATGGTTCGCTTTGCTTTCTCGTACTTGTCATGTTTTCTTGGTGCTTATTTAACTTAACCAATGTGTTTTGATAGGTACATTTATTAATAGTTTACTTGTGGTTCTTTGTAAAAGGATATATTCATTTGTACATGAATATTTAGATTTAAATTGCTAAGTAGATGGCACTGTCATGTCATACTGCAGCTCCATTTGAAGGAATGTAAATAGACTTGTTCTGTGATAGGTTAAGGATATTCCTGAATAAAAAAAAATGTATTACTTATTTTTAGGACAAACTTTCTTGTTTCCATTTTATAAAATAGTGTTAGGACATGAACTTTTTCTATTTTAGTGGTATAAAAATATAAATTCTGTAATAAATACTTGGTCATATGTTTATTTGTTGTGCATCAGAATTATTGCCAACTTAAAAGAAGAAGCCGATTCAAGGGTCTTGAGTGTTTTATGTTTGTGACCAAGTTCTTAATTTGCTGGCAGAAAAATATTAAAATATGAGTCATTAAGCTTTCTGATTTTGAATATCTGCCTGGTTTCCCACAAAAAGAATCTCAAAGTGGTGCTATGTTTCTCTACTCACTTCCTCTGCAGTTTGAAAAATCACGTGAATGCAGTTTATGTGGTTGAGATATGCGCCTATGTTTTTTTCTATATTCAACTATTGAGTTTCATTACCCTTAAAAAAACTATTTTGCTTCATCGATTTAGTGGCACCAAAGTAATTGTAACTTGCTCCTTTTGTTATGGGCATCTCGACATGCATACCTTGATACTGGACATTATCTGTTATGAACTTTCTGTCCAAAAGATTTCTACTAAATTTGGTGCCTAATTTTAGGTTATTGCTACTTTTCTGGCTGTTTTTGTTGGTCTCGCACTTGCAATATTGGTGATTTTCATATTAGCATTGGTGATATTGTGGTTCTACGGTAGTTTCTGGACAACAGGATTCGTTATTCTTCTAGGAGGTTCGTACATAATTCGTAGCTACATGAAATTTGAATATTATGATTTGAGTCAATTTACAGAACCAGTAACATTGTTAATTATTTATTTTCCAAAATGCAGGCTTGTCATTTGTACTTGGCCATGAACGAGTTGCTCTTCTTGTCACCAACTTCTACTCTTTTTATTGTGCAAGGAGTTATGTAGGATGGCTTGGTTTGCTTTTCGGATTCAACTTATCTTTCATCTCCAGTGATCTTCTCTTGTATGTTTTGAAGAACAACATAGTTGAGCCTAACTCTGAGGAATCTACAGAGCAAGCTAGGCAAACACAGGGTAAAGGAAGCTGTTCATTTAGTGATTTTTTTTTTCATTCACAAAGAGATGATGATTTTTGGTTTTCATTCAAGAGCTCAGTTGATCGCAGCGGGGAGTGCCCTTCAACAAGTGGAGCAGACACAGAGCTAACATCAGAAGGTGAAGTTACTAGGTTGTTGAATTGTACTGATCACTATTCAGCTTTAGGCTTTGCTCGTTATGAGAACATAGACATCACCCAGCTCAAGAAAGAGTACAGGAAAAAGGTATCTTTCATTGTTTTCCATAAATATTTAGCTGCATGTGGTGTAACCACAGTTTCACCTTATGCACATATGGCCAAGAAATGATATGGATATCATTTCAATGGTAATAGTAGTTACATGTGTATCCAGGCAATGCTAGTTCATCCTGATAAGAATATGGGAAATGAGAAAGCTGCAGAAGCCTTTAAGAAGCTTCAAAATGCATATGAGGTGTGGAGTCTTTTGCTTCTATTACTTTTTCTTAGTCTAGGTAGTAACGGCATTCCTTACTAACTGTGCTATGTTTTCCAGGTTCTGCTAGACTCCTTGAAACGAAAGACTTATGATGACGAATTACGGAGGGAAGAACTGTTGAACTATTTCCGTAGGTTCCAAAACAGCTCTAAGAAGGTATTTTCTGTACTTCTTGATTTCATTGGCGTTTGCAGTTAGTTTAGTATATTTTCTGTACTTCTTGATTTCATTGGTGTTTGCAGTTAGTTTAGTATAAATTGAGGTGATTCTTTTGGTCATATTGTATAGTGTATAATGTTTTTAGGGAGAGAGGCTAGGATTGTTTTTAAGGTGAATAATCATCTATTTTATTCAATATCCGCACATTTACCCTCCTTGCACGTTTTACAATAATGTAAATATATCTCTCCCCTGAAATTAACTGAGAAGTGCTATATGAATTGAAAAAGAAAAATGATAAGTGCTTTAATCAATTTCGAATATCTGGAGGTACACAACAATTATTGTAAGTACTCAAGTCGATTGATGATGACTTGTTGCAAGGTAATTTGCCTCCAAGACGGTGGAACATATGTTTCACAAATAGTCGCCCAGGACGTGTCAGCTCTCTTTACAATTTTGTATCCTAGCATTTCTTTATCAGGGGATTTGAATATGAGAAATATAGTCAAGAACAGCCCCCTCGAAAAAAATACAGTGAAGAACAGTTATATGTCTGACATGTTCTTTTTGTTGCAATATATGGTGAACTAAATAAGCTCATTTCTTTGAGGCATAACTTGATTTGAAAGTGGTCTTTCGATCTAAATATGTTAATTTTTTTAGTAGATCGCGACTCTTTGGATATAAATATGTTAACTTTTTAATGGATCACAAGAACTCAGGTTCTTGTAACTTGATCTGAAACATCTATTAGAACCCTTATGGATCCTTGTCCATATGGAATACCAGAACCACCATTCCTTCAAGGTTCAACTTTGAAAGAAAATTAGTGATTAGATCAGGTTTCATTTGTGATATGATTTACTTTTAGCTGATTAACATTCTGTTAGTTGCATTTCCTTGATACGAAATAATACTTGCTCTGTTTACCTCTGAATTTGATTGAATAATAGCTTTGGATGTCAAAAGTTTCTAGTCCTGTTTAACTGTAAATTTGATTTTTTGGCTTTCATCAATCTTTGCTTGAATCACGGCTATCATTTATGACCTGATTATCAAATGTCATTTTCCAGAAGGGAAGACAAGGATTTTTCAGACCTGGATTCAGTCATTCAGAAGCTGAATATGAAGGTCCATATGTTGATTCAAGAAGAATAACCTGCAAAAAGTGCAATGATTTCCATGTCTGGAGTTGTACTCGTAGATCGAAGTCTCAAGCGCGGTGGTGTCAGGTTCAATTCTTTTATTTTTCAGCTTTCTACAAGTGAAATTACTAATTTAGTGAGATTTAATGGACTGATGCCGTAGGATTGCCAAGAATTCCACCAAGCTAAGGATGGCGATGGATGGGTTGAACAATCATTCCAACCCCTGTTGTTTGGTTTAGTGCAGAAGGTATTAACAATATTTCTGGACCTCAGACAATAAAAGATCTACCGAAGAATTTTCTCTCTGTTGATATGTCGATTACATCACCTTTTTAATTTTTTCTCATCTTGGGTGATATGCATTTTACAAGCTGTTAGATATTTTCTTTCAAACTAATGCCTTCAATCATACTTGAAACTGAAACTTTTGCAGGGAGATGTGCCACGCATGTATGTCTGTGCCGAAAGCAGGATTTATGATGTGACTGATTGGTTCATATGTCAGGTAAATATCAAAAGATGATGAAATCTATATTCAGCTTTTAAAAAATTGTATTATACAATCTGGAGTCAAGGTTGCATCGTGTTTGGGCCAAAACTGGACCGACTGAAAAGTGATCGGATTAAAATAAAAAAAATTAAAATGATCCAAAAAAATTTGGGTTGGGTTAGGTCGGATCATCTGGTTGGGTTATTAGTTTTTCGAGTTTCTATTTTTTCATGTATTTAATAATTAAGACTTTTTTTATAAATAATAATATATTTTAAAATACGATAAATATGATCTTGATGAAGATAAATGACATCAATGATAAAATGGTCGAAATTATTAAAATATAAGTAACTTAAATTTAATTAATTGATTTTATTGAATTAATAGAAGTAATGAAACTAATATTGTTACATGATTCGAAAATTAAATCAGGTCCGATTGAATTTGCCGATTCAAGGTAGTATTCCGACCCAACCCAATTCAACTTGATTGAAAAGTGATCGGATCGAGTCGGGTTGATCCGTTCGGGTCAAACCCATGCTCACCCCTAAATATGAGTATTCAGTCATCTAGGTTTTGTTTCTAACAGCGGAAGCAACTGGGAAGTTGAATATAAAATATGTGGGATGCACTTTCAAGATGCTGATGGCAATTGTTATTTGTTAATATTTCATATCCTGAATGCATGATATTTCTTGCTTCCTAAATGAATCATCACATAAGTTTTACCATTGTTACCAGGGAATGCGATGTGCTGCTAACACTCATAAGCCAAGCTTTCATGTCAACGCAAGCGTGATGAAGCAAACAAAGTCCAAAGGGAATAATTCAGCAGCAAAGAATGGAGCGTCATCAAGCAACATCGATGAAACAATGACGGAGGAAGAACTCTTCGAGTGGTTGCAGAATGCAGTTCAATCAGGCATATTTGAAGCCACTGAATCACCCAGAACTGGGAATGATGCGCAATCGCCGAAAGCTGGCGGCGGCAGCGGCAGCAGCAGCAGTGCCAAGAAGAAGAGAAAAGGAAAAAAGCAACAATGGTAGCCAGGAAGATGTGCTGAATCTTACATAAATACATATAGTTCTAATATCTTAAATTGCTTTCGCCATGCAATTTTGACAGACCTAATAATCTTTCCCCATGGTGCTGTGATGTTTAAATTCTACAGAATTTGGTATATGCCCTTGATCTAAAAGTAGACCTCAATACCAGAAAAAAAAAAGAAGAAAAAAAGATACAAGGAACATGTTTGGGGATCCTAAAACAATGGTTTCAGGAAGATAGAGATTAGTTTTTTACAATCGCTTTATGATCAGCAAGTCTCATTCTATATTTTCTCTTGTATTAAACATTTATCTTTTAAATTAAAACTAGGGCAAAGTGGTGGTACACATGAAACTGCATATGTATATAGAAGAAAAAATCATATGAAAAATATCAATTACCTTTTCATCTTATTGTATCATTTCAAAGGGACATATTGCTAGGATTTACACTATTTGGAATGTCACATTCGAACCACAAACTTTAAGATTCCGTTGCATAACTCAATCTTTTCGGTCATGATTTCTTGATAGAGAAAATATATTAACAAATGATTAAATAAAATAAAAAATTAAAAAAAAAGTAGTCGATACAATCTAAATGATATGTTGAGAGAAAATATATTCACAAATGATTAACTAAAATAAAAAATAAAAAAGTATATTGTGTTAGAGATTTTTATAATGTGTAGACGTCAATTTTATAGCAATCTAATGCAAGTGGCACAAGTACTGCTTAGAGCTCCAATGCATCCCGACACGTAATTCTATTATGATTATCTCATAGATCCCAAATATTTATACAATTACAATCGAATCCACCAAGAAAGGTTAAAATGCTAATAAATTAAACATCTTTCTCATTTTAGAAAAGAGATAGAGAGTATAATTTTACTTTTACATAAATTTATATAGATATCTAAAACTGTTAACAATTTTACTTTTGTATAGTTTTACATAAATACATAAAGTTATTATTTTTTTAAATTTGGAAAAGTAAATTTTACTCGAGTTAGTATTTATATAAATAGATGTAACCAAATCAATACTCATAATTATTAAATATATAACAGATAATTGAAATGATAATTATATAGAATAACATTGTATTAATTTTACTTGTCAAATTTTAATTTACTTGAATTAGAACTCTTGAAAAATATATTAAAACTTTAAATTTTTTTAACACTTGTTTTATATATTCTAAGACTTGAGTTTGCAAGAATTATTAAAAAATCCATTATATAATTAAAAGTGATATTAAGTCATGTTGGGTTCGAGAAGAACTTGATTTGATCCAAATAAAATAATAAATTGAATTATATGAAGTCAAAGTTTAAATATGACTCAACTCAAATCGGATTAATATTCAATTAGTTCGAATCATTTGAGCTTTCAAATTTGAACTTAAACTTATAAGAAAATTATAACACATTATAGTTATAGGATAACAATGTATAACCACAGTTTAACACCAATTCATCAGTCATGAAGTCATTCATATGCAGTTTATAAATGTTTAACATAATTATAAATATATTGTTAAATGCAATTTAAATATAACTTTAGTTGGATATAAATTTAGTAGTCGTACAACAATCTCATAGTTCCTTTATCTCCATCACAAACCAAATTTCAATTGCTATCCATACTTTAATGTATTCCTCTTCTTTATCTCGGAGGGAAGGTAATTTATAATAACATTATTATTTTAAAATATTATTATTATTATTATTATTATTATTATTATTATTATTATTATTATTATTATTATTATTATTATTATTATTATTATTATTATTATTATTATAAGTCAAATATTATAATGTGATATTATCNTATTATTATTATTATTATTATTATTATTATTATTATTATTATTATTATTATTATTATTATTATTATTATTATAAGTCCACAATGTTTCTGGTTTTAGAGAAATTTATTCTGAATACTATTATTACTATTAGAAAATAGAATAATCATTCTCTTTTGCGTTTAATAACCAATAAATAGATCAGATTATCTTCTTACCTTTATTTATCTTTCAAACGTATTATTATTTGATTAAACATGCACGATTGAAACTCTTAATAAGTTGTAATGCTTGATTCAAGTTAACTATTGGGAATATAAAATTTTGAAGATAAGCATGATGCCACAATCAATATTGAATTATTATTCGAATTATGAAGTGAGAAAAAACTTGATAAAAAGTGTTAGAAAAAAATGGGGGATATAATTATTGCAGAGGTATGACAATATACTAAAAATAATGGAGGGAAAGATAAATATAAAAAGGAATGGGACTATATAACCGAAAAAAAAAAGAATGGGCATATACATTACAATTAACATAGAGATGTATTACAGAAAATCACCATTAGCAGTCAACTGACCATCCAAAAGATCAAAATCAGACACAAACATTAGGCTCCAAATTAAATAACAAAAAAAAAAGAATTAATTACCTCGTATGGCTGCCTTTATTTCTTCTTCGTTCGATTTGTGCTTCCTCTATTAACAATCCAATGAGTTAAAAATTAGATGTTTACTTAATATTAAAAAAGAATTCAGAGGTTTAGTTAGAAATGGAACATATATTTCCACATCATGAGGCATACCCAAAACATAGGTTTAAATTATAAAAAGTAATTACAGAATAACCAATAAAAGCAACTCATATACTTCGCTTCGTCCTCGGCGCTTCATTTTATTGTTAAACAAAAATATATAATTCTTTGTTCACTAAAGATCTAAATAACTATATTAATTAGTTAAAAAATAAGAAAATATTGTCATCACCTAATTGTCTTTTAGCTTTATATATAGTTTAACTTGATCTATAATTATAATTATTAATTTATTTATGTCTTGTGTTTCTCCCTCAAATTAGTTTTCAGAATTAATAATAATAATTTACAAGATTAAAAAATAAGTTTTTTTATTTTTTATTTCTATTTATTTAGACTGCTCTATAACTATATTAATTCTTTTTAATAAATATCTAAATAACTATATTAGTTAGTTAAAAAACTTTTATCTTTTAAAAGATTAAAATTTCAGTTTTTTATTTTAGCTTTATATAATTTAACTTGATCTATAATTCATGTTTTTTTAAAAAAATATTAAAATAAATACGCATAATATGATAAGATAGAAACTCTTCTCTTAATGCTTCTCTTTATATACATGGATTAAAATCTGGTTTAAAAAAATTAGCTTAACTCACAATTGAATTTTATGAGTATTTGACTTACACGTAAGTCAAATGATTTCTATTAATGTAAGAAGTGAACGGTATGGTACTCATACAGATAGATAGACAAAATAAAATAGGATTTAAAAAAAATAGCTTAAAAGTTTACGAGTATTTGACTTACATGTATATAAAATGATTTCTATTAAAGTAAATATTGAATCATGATCATACGGTGCCTAATGTGAGAAGAAAATGCTTGACAATGATCGCAAGTTTGTTGACCTCCAATCAGAGACGGACTCAAAAAGAAAAAATAAAAGAGATAAAAAAGTTAAAAAGAGTCAAAATATATAATAATAAATTACAAACGAAATATGAAAGACTTAAATAAATAATAGACTGTTAGATATTAATCAAAATCATCTATCCACTATGCTAGTTAGATAATTATAATAATTTATTAATATTTATTTTATTTATTGACTATAACTACTAATATATATGTATATATATATTTTATATATCAAAAAGTTGAAAGTGGGGACGAGACTTGTGGGAGAAAATGAACAGTAATATACTGTAGCATCTAATGTCGTTCGTCGATCTATCCCCGTTTATTGATCTGGTACACATATTTTAATCGGTGAAGCTATAGATCTATTTTTGTCTTTTTGTGATTGCTATTTTTTATATATACCTCATCTGAACGACTGAATCGTTAAATCCATAATTTTATGTGATTAGTCTCATATCTATTTTTATCTAATTAGATCTCCTTCATAGCTTTAAAATTTTTTTTACCAGCCAGAGGTGAACTTATTGCATCTTGAACGTTTATTTTTTTGACAGTGATTAGATTACTGGATCACAGTTTTATTTTTGTTAGATCATAATCATAGACATATCTTTTAATCTAAGCTGCTTATTTTAATTAGATCGTAAACATTATTGTTCTATTATTATTATCTCTGTTGTACAATTTCATCTCGGCCATACTTGCAAATACGACATTTTTCTACATACAAATCAGGTCTTAAACTGTGGTCATTTTTTTATTACATTAATTGAATTAATAACTTAGATCTTATTCCCATTTAAAGAAATTTATAAAGGAAATCTTGAGAAATTATTTTTCCCATATTATAGCAAATTTTGTTATTTTATACTAAGAAATTGTTAGGCATTAGGATATTTTTGTTAATAGGAGATTAATCTGTGATCTTATTTACTAATTTAGTTCCTGAAATCAAGATATTTTCTTACACTTAATTCACTATTAAATTGTAAACAATCTTTTATCTGATACATTATCGTTAAATCTTATGTATGTAATTCCCTAGCTTGTGTATCAGTCATTGGTATCAATTTTGCCATCGTTCTGCAATTACTCTTCATTCCAAAGTCATCATTGTACTCATAACTAAAAAATTTGCAGTCAAATATTCTGTTTAAATACTTTGCGTTAATCCCGTTTAGATAAATTACCATTTAAACTTTTAGGTTCAGTAATTTAGTTCGGCATTATAGATATTATCTTCATTATCCTGAATCTGATAATTGAAATTTCAAACATATTTTAAAAAAAAATTTAAAAAATCAGCTATTTGAAATTTATTTAAAGAATTTTCTATTATCGGAAAGTATTTATTATCTTATTTTCTCAAAATTAATTAACAGAATTTTTTAATTACTTTATTTCTGAAAATTATTTTTTTAAAATTATTTAAAGAAGTTGTATACCCAAAATTATCTTTTTTATGAAAATTATTTATTTTCTGAAAATAATTAAAGATTTTTTTCGGAAATTATTTTAATAATTATTTAAAGAAGTCTATTTCGAAAATTATTTTTATTTTCTGAATCAGAAATTATCCTATTTTCTGAATTATTTATTTTCTTAAAATTATTTCAAGAAATTTTATATTCAGAAATTATCTTATTTTCTGAAAAGTATTTATTTTTGAAAATTATTTAAATATGTTTTATTCGGAAATTCTTTTATGTTTTGAAAATTATTTCTGAGAATTATTTAAAGACATTATTTTCAAAAAAAATTTCTGAAGGTTATTTAAAGAAGTTTTTGAAAATAATTATTTTTTTTAAAAAAAAGGTACCTTTTTTAAGATTACTTAATATATATATTATATATTAAAAAATTATTCGTTAGATCATTCTTAATTTTTGGTTTATCATTTTTAGCAATATATTGAACATTATATATTGACTAATTTGTGATTTATATCAGACAAATTAAAAATGACTTTAAGGATTATTGCTGGTGAAATGACAAGGATGGAACGTCTTAATGCGTTAATTATGACATGTGGAGCAAGAAAGTTAGGTTTGGACTGATCCATGAAAATCTGGATGAGTACCTTGACTCTACTGATCCCAAGCTTTCTGAAGGAGCCACAGATGAACAAAGGAAGACCAACGAGAAAGCAAAGGAGCAGTGAGAGAAGAATGATATAAAAGTAAAAGTCTTAATATTGATACATATGGAGGACAATCTCATTAAGGTGTTTGAGAATTATCAAACAACACATGATTTATGAGAAGTGCTTAAGGACAAATATGATAATAAAACTAATACTAATGTTCAACTTCTCTTGTATAACTATAATTCCTACAAGATGAAGGAAACTGACAATGTAATAGATCATGTAAACAAGATGATAGTTATGGCTAAGGACTTAGCCTATGCAGGGACAGTCCTACTAGAAACTTTGCAGGTGGCAACAATGCTGAACAGCTTGTCATCTTCATTCGACATGTATGCCACAACGCTACGACTTAACGGAACAATTAAGTCGGTCACAAACTTGTCGGCACAGCTAGCCATAGAGAAAAATATGCTAAGAATAAAAAGAAGATGGGGATCTTCGAAACCGAAGAGGTGGAAGAAGAAGCAAACGCCACACTCCATCGAAAGAATCTAGAACCAAACAAGAAGTCGTTTAAAGGACGCACAAAGATAACAAAAGGATCATGTTTTAACATTGAAAAATTTGGACATTTCAAATCCAGCTGTTCCACAGGAAAGAAGTCAGGTCAGAATAGGACCCCACAAAGAAAAGGTCGTAGCAGGATCGAGTTCGCTGGATGTTGAATCTAGGATCCCGAGAATATTTTGATGTTCACAAATTTGTAAGGGTGCTTAGTTTGAACTAATGAACTTGTTGAGCTGAATTCTGTAACAGGTTGATTCAAGTTCAGAAGTTGTTAGGTCGACCAAAGCTAAAAGGATGGATGACCTATGCACATGGAAGACATCAGAAAAAAAAATATATGTGTGCAGCGATTGTCCTAAGGATATTAGGAGGTCGACCGATAATGAAGGAGGATGTATGGAAAGGGATCAGGGGTTGACCGATCGATCAGAGATGAAGGAAGAATGACCGGAGTAAAAGGCTTAACTAGAGAGGTCGCCCGATGATGAGGAATGGGAGACCGAAGGCAACACCTCTTCTACAGAAGATGGAGATTAGGCGGTCCTAGGAGAAGTGAACGCCTAGAGAAGACTTAGCCGAAGAAGGAGTCTTGGCTAAGCAGAGGAGAGGTCGTCCGAAGCTGAAGAGCGAACGATCGAATATCTGAGGATGAAGGGAGTGGTCGTCCGAAGGACTCAAGGTGGAGACAGTGGACGACCAGAAGACTGCCAAGGCTAAGAGTGGACGTCCAAAGGGCTCAGGATGGAGACAGTGGACGACCAAAGCAGAAGGCAGGTAGATGAGCGGTCGATCGCAGGTTGAGTGCGAGCGACCGGTTGACATCAGGAGAAGACAAAGGACGTCCGAAGTCTTGGTGAGAAGACGAGTGAGGGCCCA
>LTAE01005387.1:6339-28664 GCA_001647135.1 Pontederia paniculata
CCCCCCCAACACCCACTCAACCTTGACTTGTTTCTCTCCCTCAGTTAGATCAACATTAAGAATAGTGTTGAATTTAAGTTTCTAGGAGCCAATGGTATTGTCATCTTTCTTAAAACTTCAACCCATTATAGTTGTCATGCCTACATTTTGCTTTTTCTGTAATTAAATTTGTTTAGCATTTTCGAAAGCATCCCCTTTTGCAGTATGTAAATACTCTCATATGACTTTTCTTTGTATCATACCATGATTTTGGCATAGACATTTCTGCTCACTCAACCTAGAGTTAGAAAGCATTATAACAACCATGCTAGCCTTACACTCTCACCTCAATTTGCTAGAACCTTCGGTCATTCCTAAACAAGATAGAACCAGAAAACATAACTGTCTCTAAGTGGAACCAAAACTCATAACAGTTGTGATGATACCCTAGTCATGTTACTCTCTAGTCTTCAACAATTATTGCATCTATTGTTGATTTATTCTCAAGCAGCATCTATGTATATTCTTCCAAATAAGAAAAAAAGAGGGTTTATAACCTTGTTTAAAAGAAAAAAAAAAGAAAGGGTTAGTAAGCCATTTTAAAATAAAAAAACAAGAGAAAGAAAAGGGTTAGTAACCCTATTTGAA
Organism: Pontederia paniculata; assembly: GCA_001647135.1. NCBI lineage: Eukaryota > Viridiplantae > Streptophyta > Magnoliopsida > Commelinales > Pontederiaceae > Pontederia > Pontederia paniculata. Next base: position 6,967 of record LTAE01005387.1, read on the forward strand.
AAAGAGGAAAATTTGGGTTAGTAACCCAGTTTGAAAAGAAAAAAAGGAAAGAAGTGTTAGTAACTCATTTCTATTTTTGAATAAATCATGAGAACTTCTACTTCTCTTATCAAGGATTGTATGTCTAGAGAAATGGCTATGGGAAGGGATCATCTAGCATGCATCTTCATGGGTGCACCTAGGCTTGAGTTTCAGTGGTTCTAGGAAGAGGCTAATTGGCAAAGAAAATGCAATGATGAGTGAGGATCTAATCGACTAAGGAGAGTTGTGTAAGCTGTTATGAGTTGATTATGTGGCCGATTTGAAATGCATTTCTTGGGCCTTAAATTCTCTAATTATTTGCTTGAGGAAAAACAAAAGCTTAAGTTTGAGGGAATCATGATGACAAGGAATTTCCTCTATATTTTCATATGCAAATACTACATTTTCTTTATGAATTCTACACCAATTTATACATAAGGCACATTTTTATAGCCTTTGCATCATTTGAAATTCCCTGGGTATAAGTGCATATTTCCACTCCAAAAACTCCTTCAAGTTAAGTTTTGAATGATTAAGTTGGTATTTTTATATGGTTTATTTTAGATTCCTATAAGGAGGTGACTTTCGCGATTTGAGAGGAAAATGAGAGCCACTGCCATCGCTGAAAAGTAATGAAGAACAATAGGAGAAGATATAGGTTTCATGCTAGGATTTTGAGGAGTATCATTGGTTTTGTTTTGTAATTTCCTACTTTTGTTAATTTCCAATGAGGAAGTCCTGTTTTGATATGTTTATGATGTGTGTAATGGCTGTTAGAGGCTAAACATTTAGGTATGGACACAGGATAATTTGAAAACATCTATTTGTTGTTTGAACTACTCTCTTGCATAATGTGTTTTCTATATGTTCTGATTTTGATGTAATGAGTTACTTGTTATCTTATTTGATGTGGAAGGTTGAGACCAAGAGGGAGAACCCTTCCATTGAGAAGAAATAATGTGCAGTTCATACTTGTGCTATCTTTTAGTTGGATTGTTATTCACACCTATGTTGCAACCTTGTCCCGAGAAGGAAGGATATGTGCAAGGGTTCTACAAGGACCCGAGAGTAAGTATAGTTTATGAGGTGTGATTTTCATTTCAACTACATGGGGTTGAAACCGAGAGGGAGAACCTGTTTGTCTAAGGGATTCGTGTGAGGCCGAGGGGTTCCAACGAATACCTAGAGTTGATTGGAGAGGGGTTATCCATAGCATCGAGAGATTGTGTGTGAGAAGCCTCTGGGGATTTAAGTTCAATCCTTGACTATGAGAGTAGCTAAGTTTGTTATCTTGATATCTCAAGTCATCATTATTTGAGCTTCATATGTTCAATAACAAATATAGTTCGAAGATGACTCCCATGTCCGACCACTTTCAATATTTGAGTGATTCGTCTTCCTTCGTATTGGTTCTTCTTTTGTTCACTTTAAATATTAAAACACCAAAAATATTTTTTTTTAATTCCTTTTTAGATTTTAGCTTTATTTCATCTAAATTTCTATACAAACTATTATTCTCCTTGATTTGGTTCGTGGTAGAATAGAGTGATTGCAATGTAAAGTTCTAATTTTCCTATTGATTCGATTTGATCCTAAAATACTACAAGGATAATCGTATACTTGCGGTTGGAGTTGTGTGTTTAGGTTAATTTTTAAGACTTGTTGATAATTTGTTTCTGTCCAGATTCCCCCAAGTCTAGAGCTGTCAAACCTTGATGTTCTTAAACCTAGTGCCACCTTTATAATGACACACTTTTTACCTCATCAGCAGTGATCACGTGAAGAATGGAAAGCTATCTTTCCAAATCGACGAGAACAAAATCAAGTTCAATCTGAACAAGGTGTTGAAATGTCCTTATTTTAAACAAGATGTTGACTTCTCTACTGAAATTGTTCAAGAAGTTGTTGAAGAAGTTTCGGCCGTAATACATCAAACTGACCCTCTGCTGAATTGCTTGCTACATTATGAGGAGGATGAATCCCGAGATTCGAACGTTAAAGCCTATAAGAAGATCTTGGATGACAAAGAAGAATCTGAAGAATTTATAGTCGAAAAGCTATTACAAGTGGTCTCACAACCACCGTTACCAGCAGCATTACCACCTGCATCACGATCTGCACGTGACGATAGAAGACCGCCAAAGGTAGAATTGAAGATACTCCATTCTACCTTGAGATATGAACTCCTAGGCCCTGAGTCTACTTATCATGTCATTATTAGTTCTGCTCTATATCCTGATCAAACACGCCAACTGTTAGATGTTCTCAGGTCCCATAGGAAAGCTATTGGGTACTCTATGGATGACATTAGGGGTATCAATCCTGCTATTTGTATGCATAAAATTTCCATGGAGGAAGCCTCTAAACCTTCCATTGAAGGCAAAAGATGGTTGAACCCTAACATGAAAGATGTGGTCAAATATGAAGTTTCAAATTGCTAGATGCAGGAGTCATTTACCCCCATTTCTGATAGTAACTGGGTTAGTGTTGTTCAAGTTGTCCCTAAAAAGGGAGGCATCACTGTGGTGCCTAATGAAAAAGGAGAATTGACCTCCTCCAGGACTATCGCAAGCTGGAGGATGTGTATTGACTTCTGAAGGCTAAACAAAGCAACTTGGAAAGATCACTCCCCACTGCCCTTCATAGATCATATGCTAGAAAGATTAGTCATGCACAATTATTTTTCTTTTTTAGATGGATTTTCAGGATTTTTACAAATTCTCATCCACCCTGATGACAAAAAAACCGCGTTCACCTGTCCATATGACACACTTGTCTATCGAAGGATGCCATTTGGCTTGTGCAATGCACCCGCCACATTTCAATGTGCTATGATCTCTATTTTCTCGAATTTTATTGAAAATATTATGGAGGTATTCATGGACGACTTCTCGGTCTATGGATCCTCCTTTGCATCTTGTCTAATGAATCTTGAGAAAGTTTTACAAAGATGTGAATATGTGGATCTAGTATTGAATTCGGAGAAATGTCATTTCATGTTACGCGAAGGTGTAGTTCTCGGCCATATTATCTCCAAGAATGGGATCGAAGTCGACAAAGCAAAGGTGGAAGTCATTTAGAAGCTTCCTCCACCTACAAACGTCAAGGAAGTGAGATCTTTCCTGGGACACGTGGGTTTTTACCGAAGGTACATAAAGGATTTTAGCAAGATTGGGAAACCAATAACTCAATTACTGTAGAAAGATATGGAGTTTCATTTTGATTAATCATGCTTAGAAACTTTAAGAAAGATAAAGATTGCCCTCACGTCCGCACCTATTGTCAAAGCACATGATTGGTCTCTCCCCTTTGAGATCATGTGTGATGCAAGCTACTTTGCAATTGGAGTTGTTCCGGGTAGAAGGTTGATAAAGTTCATCATGTGATTTATTATGAAAATTGCACCCTAGATCCGGTTCAGATGAACTACAACACCACGAGAAAGAACTGCTCGCTGTAATGTTCATCATCGACAAGTTTTGACAATATCTACAGGGCTCCAAAGTTATCATTTACACCGATCATCAAGTTGTTTGATAGTTGCTGATGAAGAAAGAGGCAAAGCCATGACTCATAAGATGGATCCTACTTCTCTAGGAATTCGACTTGGAGATTAGAGACATGAAAATCTCATTGCCAACTATTTGTCCCGGCTTTGTTTTCAACTAGAAGCGTTGTCATAACCAGCATCACAATTGTTATCACAATCGCCGTCACCAGCAATGTCACAAGCAATATCACGACCCACTTGTGACGACTTTCCAGACTAGAACTTATATGCTTTTGTGAACTCAAATCTTCCATGGTTCGCTGAAATCGCCAATTTCTTAGCAGCTAGAGTGCTGCAACCCGTGATGAATCATCAACAAAGGAAACACTTCTTTTCTGAACTCAAGCATTACTACTAGGACGACCCATGTTATTCAAGAAATGTGCAGACGACCTATTCCGAAGATGTATCCATGAAGAAGACGCCCACGAAATATTGAGCATTGTCACTCATCCCCTTATGGTAGCCATGGCGGCGCGCAAAGGACAGCCACCAAAAAATCCTTCAAGCAGGCTTCTATTGGTCTTCATTATTCAGAGACATTTATAAGTATGTTGCTTCATGTGATAGTTGTCAAAGGAGCGATAACATATCCACAAGACATGAGATGCCACTCAAGAGCATTCTCGAAGTGGAGTTGTTCGATGTGTGGGGGTTCGACTACATGGGTCCATTCCGCAATCCAAGGAGATACAAATATATCCTTATCACCATCGATTATGTTTCTAAATGGGTCAAAGCCCTACCTACTTATTCCTATGATTCTAAGACTATGCAGAAGTTGTTCAACAAAGTAATCTTCCCAGGTTCAAAATTCCAAAAGCCATCATCAGCGATGGAGGGAAGCACTTCTTGAAGACACAACTCGAGAATTTGTTCTACAATTATGGTATCGTGCACAAGGTTGCGACTTCTTATCACCTGCAAATGAGTTGGAAAGTTAAGGTATCCAATTGACAAATCAAGACCATCTTGGAAAAGGTGGTTACAAAATTGTGAAAGGATTGGATCAGCCAATTTGATGAAGCACTATGGGCATACCGCACAGCCTACAAAATGTCACTAGGTACAACTCCCTATTGACTTGTCTATGGGAAGTCATGTCACTTTCCTATTGAATTGCAACATAAGACATATTGGGCCATCAAGAGGATTAACCTAGATATGAAGATTGTGAGAGAAGAAAGAATAATGCAACTCGCCGAGATAGAAGAATTGTGTCTTGATGCATATGAGAATTCTCGAATTTACAAAGAGCGCACCAAGGCCCGACATGATAAGAGGATTCTAAATAAGCATTTTAAAGTAGGAGATCAAGTCTTGATATTCAATTCCCCATTCAAGCTATTCCCGAGAAAGCTAAAGACCTGATGGTTGGGTCCATTCGTGGTTACTAAGGTATTCAACTATGGAAATCTAGAGCTTTCCACTCCCCATGGGAAAACATTCACAGTTAATGGGCATAGGGTCAAGCTATACCAAGAAGGAGAAGACACATGACTCATGGAACATCAAAACTTGTCGGATCCGCTTATGATACAACTTGACTAAGATTGAGATTTCAACAAAGTCCAGCTAAGGACTATAACACTCCCACACAACATCTTAAACTCACCTTGTCTTGTTGCCTAACCCTGAATCTTTGCCTCCCTGTTCTACCATGAAAAGAGTCCCAAAAGTTCATTTTCTCTGAGCATTCACAACTTGTTCTTTCCTGTCAAGTTTGTGTCCACTCGCAGCCAGAAGAAGAAGAAGAAGCAATGGACGGAGACTAAGTAGAGGAAGATCAAGGTCGTCTCTCGACCCAACACCGACAGGCCCCGTACCATTGATTGGATGGTGGAAGAGATTGAGGAAGACCACATCTCCCTTATCTTGCGTGCGGCAAAGATCCTGAATCCTAAAGAGAAGGGTGAATCATCATTGCCCAACATTGAGTCACCAACGATGCCATCGCAATTGATGATCATATCCACTGAAGTTTCACCAACGACAACTACACCAGTGGTCGAGAAGACAAAGGAGGTATCATCGTCTCGGTTTCCTAACACCTCCTATGATCTCAACGCTCACCACCAGCGGAGGAGACGAAGGCAGCCTTCCCAGAGGTTCGATTCCAGATGCCTCCGGAGTTGCCTCAACCGCCATCCCATCTGCCCTCTCCGACACCTCCACCTCCATCTCATTCCTTTTCGCTTTTGCCTTCATCAATTGAGACCACCACCATTAGCCCTTGTTCTCTCGCCACCAAACCTTACTAAGTCGTCACCTACCCATGTTTCACATGTACCATCTCCACCCTGACAGCTAAAAGAATCTTCACCTACCCTAGAGGGAACCGCACCAGCATCACCACCTTCATCGGTCTATACCCCAATATCCATCGCTTGCGATTCTACTATCCCATTGGCGCATAATCCAGAGGATGAAAGGAAGACTCCTCCTTCTACCATTGTGGCTCCACCAAGCCAAGTCGTGCTCCTCAATGCCAAGCATGAACAACACTTCCAAAAGATTAAAGACTTGGATTTTCAAGCTACCTGATATCTCCATGACATGACATTATTCGTGCTGGGCATTCTTGAAGATGTGTATTATTGCACCAGCCGCATCGGCACCACCAAGTTTTTCTTCAGCAATTGGCCAAGCTATCCACGCCTGGCCATCGAGTTTTTGAGCGCACTGCAGGTTGAGAAGCAACCGGATGGTGATGGTTTCAACACTTCTGGTTGTACAACCGCGACTTCCTGTTGATCCTTCAAGAATTCAACTGAGCGCTCAACCTCATGACCGCCGGCCACCTAGAGTGGCTCACTAGCAAGAAGACGAAGTCGATCTCTATCCAGAACCCAATGTTCAGGTATATACAATGAGTCATCTGTAATACAAATTTTGGCATGACCAATTCTGAATCCAAGGTCCGCGAGTCCGAGCTATTCATATTGTGGGGGATGATCAAAGGAGTGCAGATCAACCTAGGCGCCCTACTCTTGGACCACCTGGTAAGCTCTCCTCAAATATCACCGGCGCCATCTACATCACAGACCTCATCACTCCCATCGTCACCAGCCTTGGACTCAGTCTCGAAGGACTCTATGAAGCAAAAGGAAGCGGCTATATTGACATTCATAACTTCATCCATATGAAGTTCCTATACTATAAGGACGATGGTCTCTAGCTCCGCTTCGATCACACCGATGACATGCTCCTCCTCCCCTAACCTGCAAAGACATGCATCATGAAGGGGCAAAACTGGCTGATCTAATTGGACGAGGAGAACGATGATGCCACTTAATGTTCATGTCTATATCTAAGAAGAAAAGGAAGGCATCTACCACTGTCGACCCTGTTACCACCGGCATCACCGGCGCCGTCACAATCGAGACCCCATGCAAGAAGAAGTTCACCAGCAGCACAATTTCCTAGGCATTGACCCCGACATATTCAACTAAAGATATTCGAGAGCTCCTTGACCTTATCTAGATGTTCATCGTGCAAAATGCTCAAATCCAAGCATCAAAAGCCAAGACTGAGGGAGAGATGGTTGCATTGAGGAAGCTGATAGGAGCACTATCTGCGGCGAAGGAAGACGACGACGACTCTGATTGAGGGAGATCGGCCCTGCCACTTGTTCAAACATTGAGGACAGGGTTTTGGATAAGCTTGCGATAGGGCACCATGGTATATCTCTTTTCCACTTTTTGTACTACCATGGTGTATTTTATTGTGTTTTTCAATTTTCTTGGAATTTTTTTCTTTTGTTTTCTTGAAGTATTTGACACTTCCTACGATCGAAAAATTTTGGAGAACAAAGGTAAGATAGGAAAGATGATACATGTAACCTCAAGATATGAATGATATGAAATATTTTCTTGACTTATGTTGTATGTTGATATCACTACCCCCTAGCTCTTAACATGTACCTTCTCTAACAATTTTGAAATTTCTTTTGTTTGTTTCCTACTTTGTTTCTTTTAGCACTATTTAGGGAGCATTAAAGATATGTAACCTACCAGTGTTCCTGTCCTTTGTAAAATTACCCAGCAATCCCTTTATGAAACTTCTAACACCTTATTTTTTGGGATCAAAGTTCAGGCAGAAACTTGACACTTACCACAACAACCCTTAGATCTTGGAATTTGACTATCCAGGTAACAGTCCAGTTCTCATGTTTTTCCCCAAGGTAGATCAAGAGTAAAAATATAAGAGACAAAAATGAGAAAAACCCTCCATGTGTGAAAATCGAAGTCATTTTTTGCGACACAACCATCGTCACAACCACTATCACCACCCAGCTTGAAATACCACTTGTGACGACTATAAAACATCTGAGCCTGAGTGATCAAGATGGTTAGTCGAACCCCACAGTAAAAATAGGGTTTGTTGAACCCCAATGTGAGGATGAGCTTAAAAGATAAAGAGGATTAGTCTAACCCCACAAAGAGAAAAGAGAGTTAGTTGAACCTCATTGAGCACCCTAAGCAAGATCAGCTCTAAAGTTCAATAGAGAGACCCAATGCCTATACCTTGTCACACCCTCTGAAGGTCTTATACAATTTAGTTGTGTTATTGTCGTAATCTTTTTCTGAGAATTTGCATACATCCTAATCCAGATGAAGGAAGAAAATTGTTGAACACTTAGGGCTTGTTCTATTGTAGAAAATAAGAGTTTTGAGCTTGAGTGATGAATTCTTAGTTCTAAAAGGTGGTTGTGGCGTTGTCAAGAATCTCATGAGTATAGTCATGCATAGGACCGATCTTCAGTGATCTTAAAAATAAAGGATAATCCATTAAGAACATACTTAAAAAGTTGTTGGGATGTGATGCGCAATTGGACTCGTTTACTAACAAGTTTATTCTCTCTAATGTGATTTCTTTCTTAAATTCCCTAATATTGTTTGAGGACAAACAAAGATTCCAGCTTGCGGTAGTTGATGAGTGGCTAAAAACATCATTTTCACCCCCTCATTTATGTCACCTTTTGGTTGTATTTTGCATGTCATTTGAGGTTTTCTTGCCACCTTTTTACCAAATTGCAACATTACTATATTTGACTAAATCATTTTCAAGAAATATTGCATCTTGTTATAAAATTGGATTTATTAAATAATTTTGGAACTAATAATGCAGAAATAGCAAGCAAGGATTTGGCCCTTCAATTCCAAATTCAAATTTTCACCCTTGATGAAGGGAATCTCCACAATTAAGAGGCAAAGAGGATTTCCAAATCAAGTTGATCCCTCTAGATATTTGTGGAAGGAAGATTGTTCAAACACATTTGTTTGCCCTCCACTTACACTTTTAGCAGCCTGCCCTAGAGTATATGTGGTATGAGGCCAGTGCATTTGAGTAAGTTTAATGTGAGGTAGATTTGGGGAGTCAAGAATTTTATTTAATCTGGATTCAGTTAAGGAGAGATGTTCACCACGTAAATAGGTTTTAATTTCATCTCCCCCTTCGTTACAGCTTAGGTTTGCATAGAAATATTTGGTCAGACTTGGATAGACTGGTTTGTCAAGATTGAGAAAATTTATCCATTTAAAACCCTCAAAAAGATCTCTAAGTTCCAGAACTTGAAGACTTTCCCAATCTATGGGGTGAAAGAGATCCACTACTCGATTTCCAGTATAGAAGGTTTCGAATTGATCTTGGACTTCTTTACTCACAAACCATTGTGGCAAGAAGGTGGGTTCTAATGAAGATGGTTCTCCTATTTGGTTTTCTCTTTCTGAGGCTTTAACTAGCCTACGCCTCTTAACTATTTGTTTGTTTGGAGACATGACTTCTATGAGATTGGAAAGAGATGTGAGAGCTTAGAAGTTTTTAAGAACGATAAACAGAGAGGAATGAGAAGATTTGATCCTATGAGTTCAACTTTCTAATGGAGAGGGATTCGATGTCCTTTGCTCCCTTGACTCTTCTGAAGATTCGTAAATGGCTTTGGAGGGAATGCGGTGCGAGTATGCGAAGGAGATGAACAGTCGTCCTCTTGATCCCAGTTATGGAAACTTATTACAAACTAGTTAAGGAAAGTATGGCAGCTTGAAGGAATGCAACCACAATTGAAGGGATCACAATTCAAAAATCAAAGCAGGATAAATAAGGAAAGAAATCGCCAAGATGCCTTGGTCCACAAGTGGCGGTTGTTGGAGATCATAACAGCGAACTACTGACAATTAATTAGAGATTATAACAGCAAACCACCGGCAGTTATTGGAGATCTCGATCACACGATCACGATGAATTCCTCCTTGATCAAGACACAATGAAGAGGCGACTTGAGGGAGTCTAGTTAAAGAGAAGACCAACATCATTCGAAAGGGAGTTTAGTCAGAAAATTTCTTCAGTGGCAGCAAGGACGAAGCACCTTCGAATTCTTTAGTTTTCTTTCTAGTTTTTTAAACAATGTTCCAACTGTCCCTCATGAGACTTAGGGGCTAGTTAGTTTATTTTCGAGGCTCTATGAAGTCCCAGGCAGACTTCGTAGTTATCATATTTTCTCATCAATGAATTGTTTCTAGTCTTTTAATTAGATTGCAAGTTTGATTCTTTACCTCCATGTGTTTAATGCTTGTGAATGATTTATGGTGACAGTTTTGTTAGCATGATCATCCTCTCAAGTGTAGATTTCCAATATAAGCCAAACCTAAAAATGATTGCTCATAGTTGTGCATCTATCACAACCGAAAAATTATCGTACGTCACAACCCCGCTTGTGACGACACTTGTGATAACACTTGTGATGAGGTTGTGATGAACCTAGAAATTGATTTAGCGTTATGATTTAACCGAGAAAGAGTTACTTATGGAATGCTTGATCTTTCTCAAGTTAGTTCAATAGAAGTTGACTTACTTTATTCTTTGTCGATTTTGAAAGACATGCATCTCTTTGATATTATGTGTTTTTATCGAAGTTGTTTCTCTTCATTCAGGTTAAGCCTTGACCAGGATCACCCCAGGTTGTGTAACTAAGGAATTTGTCGCAACTGTTGAGAAACCATATTTTCTTGAACTTCCATCGATTTATCGATTCTCTTCATTCTGGTCAAACTCGAGATTGTGTAACCGAGGAATCTGTCACAATTGTTGAGAATGCATAAATCCTTGAAGTATCATATCCCTAAGTCTATGTTTGTTCTTATTCATCTAGACCAAGCCTTGACCGGATCGTCCAAGGTCGTGTGACCGAGGAATCTATCATGATTGTTGAAGAATAACTCGCTTGTGACGGACGGGTATGACACCAAGATGGCCAATTGATGTGCATTCTCGGGAAGGACTAGTCGCTATCAATAGTCATGATAGCAACTCTTTATTTGGGATTACCCTGACTAGGATCGCCCAAGATCGTGTAACCGGGGAACCTATCATGACCAAGAATGTTCGCTTATGACGATTTATCGTGATGATCCATATGTTGAGTTTGACACTAACTTGAGTCCATGTTTGTACATCCTCACCCGGACCAAGCCTTGGCGGGATTGTCTGGGGTTGCGTGCAGAGGAATCTGGCATAACAGGGGAAACATGCCAGCTTGTGACGTTGGGTTGTGATGACTTAACAGATGGTTCGAGTGTATTATTTTTAAACGATTTCAGGAGGTATTCTTGTGATGATAGTGAATTTTTCCCCTGGATAACTTTTTCAATCGATCTAAGACATTGAACTATGAGTTCTTGGATTGGATCAGTGAGCAACTGAATGTTGCATGATTTTATTCTTTGAACTCTTTATAAAATTGGTTCATTCATTTTTAATGTTTGCCAATTACAAATGAGCCTGGAGTGGAACTTTGCCTTGTAAATGTTTTTATCGTTGATATTTCCTCTATTCACTTACTCGTATATAAAAATTTTAAAAACAACACCAACCAACAATATTTTCTTCTTAGGCTAGTGTAGTTGAGTTAAGAATCTTCTTGGAAACCTAGTTGCCCAGCTTGTGGATCGACTCCAAAGTTCTACAACTATTTGTGCCCTTGTGGAAGTAGTAGTTGTATAATTTGGCATTTTATAAATTTTAAAATTTGTCTTTGTTTCATCGGGTTATAGGTCCTCTTTTCCCCAGAGATGGTCAAGGTGCTAGAACTTCAACCAATATAACTCATCTGCCAAATGGGCGTGATGGCTCTCGGCTTTCGTGAATGAAGCAATTTCTCACCTTAGGTCAACTAGGTCCCAGACTATGATACACATCTACTAGACAGAATCCGAAGCATCTAGATCAAGACCTATTCTTTCAGGGACAAGAGGGGATTCGAGTTCCAATCGGGTGTCATTAGATTTGTCATAACTTGTGTCACAGCCGGATCTTTTCTATTATAACCTGACCTGTTATACAACGCGCATCACTTACTATTGTAATATTTTAGAGACTTAGGATAAGATAACTAGAGATGAGAATTGAGGTCCTAAGTTCTTACTAGGTTTGAACATTTTGATAACTATGACTACTACGCATTCGATGTGTCTAATGTTCTAGCCACTGATGTTACTGAGAAGGATAATGATTAAATGAGAATATAATGGTTAGGAACATTCTTAACTTTGAAGGTATTGTGCATCATAAGATGCAACTGATGTTCTGATCATTTCTGAATTAAAGTCACCACAAATAGCATAAAAGTAAAGCTACTGATTTACAAAATGTATTCATGATATTTTCTTCTATCCATCTACATATATTCTTTTCCCTATTGCTTATTATTACTGTTATATATTGAGCTTCATGGTTCATGGGAGAATTGTCTCTCTTGCTTTTTGATCATGTAGTTGATGAGCATCACTGGTAGGCGATGGCACTGGCGGCACTGATGTTCATGAATCTAAAGGCTTGAACAAGCTAAGAGTCTAGTTTGAGTCATTTTAGTTTCTGTTAAGTTTATGAAATCATTGTTAGTTATGTTAGTTCATTTGTAACTATGTAATAGAATATTTTATTTGGACTAGACTAGTTTAATGGGTTTTATCTAGAAAGTTATTGCTTCTGCATTACGTGTTTATGTATGTTGACTAGTTTTTGTCAAAGTTTAAGTAAAAAAAATGTCATAGCATTTCCAAGTCTATATTCTGCCACATGGCGGAGTGTGAATTTGGGGACATTACAGTTCATCTCTACGTTATCTTATATCATTCTCGTCCAATGTTTGTTGACATCAAAGATCTGAATTTATCATTTTATGAATCCTTTTATCCATACCCAGTGTCATCTCCTATAGTTTGTGAGATTAGCTAGCTAAGAATATAATTCTCATGGGAACGACATTCTACTCATCATTTCTATTATTTGACATGACTAGTGCACTTTCTAGCAAATTGATGCGAAAAATGCGAACACGGCAAATCAGATGCTAGCAAGTACACTAGTCGAACAAGTAATAAAGTATAGAGTAGAGTGTCGAACCCATGAGGAAATATGTAACTATCTAATCTGAGAGGTTAATAGGAGACAACATTGGTTTAAAGTTGTTTCAGGCTTAGAAATAGAAAAGTAGAATAAAGATAAAATGAATATTCACAATGATAATGGATGATGACTAGGGCCTAGATGATAGTATGGAAAACATATGCACTGAGAATTATCACAAAAACAATTAACACATAAAATCTCTCAACAATTACTTTCAAATGGATTAGAAACACGTTTAGGTATAATCTTCCTTATCAGATAAAGCAACTATTCTAATTATGTTAACCTAACAAGCACTCCTTAACGATTTTACTTTTCAGATTAATATCACAGAACGCAATCAATATTATTCCTAGTCTATTAAATTACACTTAATGGGTTAACCTAACAGACCACACCATATTCTGTCATTAACAGACCAAAGCAACATGTCATGAATTGCAAAGATGTCAATCACACTGCACAATTAATGATCAACACAAAATTATAACTCAAGCAAGCATGATCTAAAAAATGAATGACTAATATCGATAACAAAAAGTTTGAAAAACATAGAATTATTCAAAACCTAACAAAAAGTTTCCACAAATTAAATTTGTCCTAAAAGAATTACAAAGACGAAGATATATAAATTGTTCATCCCAACAATAAGTGGAACAGGAAATGCAATTCCGGACGGTAGACAACTCAAAAATGACTCCTTAATGGATGATTGAATTCTTCTTCGTTCAGCAGCCCTTCGGGAGTAAACCTCCGTTCCCTATTTTCAAAGTACAGGTTGACGGCTCCTAGCATCCCCTCTCAAGTTCCAAATGAAGTCTACTTATACCTTAGGTTTCTAGGGCTGAAAATAGAGTCTTCGTGTGAGCCTTTTGATGAAAACCCCTTTCGATCAAGGGTGGTGATTAAAACTTCATCAAAATAGCCTTCATATTCCTACAAAACAACTCTCAAACCGGATCTCCAGAGTCTTAGATCAAATTAAAATCTTCATGGACGTCGAACCGCTTTGAAATCGCAAGTATATCATCGTCCGTATCTTCCTCACGGCCCATAATATGATATCGAGTCCATCTGATACTTCTTTGCTCAACATGTCACGTCCCGTGATGATTTCTTACGGTCCGTAACTTGGGCCATGATCTGATTTTGTCAAACGCTCCTCTGACTTATGGCCCGTGACTCTCTTCACGGCCAATCATAAAAAATGTTCTGCAGTTGATTGCGCTTCTGTAGTTGTTGTAACTTCTGATAACGTCTCGTAAGTGGTGACATAATGACCCGTTACATGGAGTTATGACCCGTGAAGTTCTGCATGTGTGATTTAACGCTCTCTGAACTAGCCGTAACACTCCATGACGGCTCGTTATGCGCTGAAAGTCTGTAGCAGTCGATCTCCTTAGCCCGTGATAATGCATCACGGCCCGTAACTAAACTGATGTGGTCTTTGTGACACCATGGAGTGGCCGTAATAACTCATGATGGACTCTGCTTCTGCTGATGTTAGCTTCGTCACGGCTCGTAACGAGCTGCCACGGCCCGTGATGAACCCTGGAGTTGTGATTTCTCTCGGGAATACAGCCATTTCTCCAAATTAAGTCCAAATGAGCTCTTCCTAAGCTTTTCCCGATAATTTCCTGCAAAATTACACCAAAAGCAAGTAGATTTCGGACTTGAAAGAGTATAATCAAATAAAGCATAAAATAAATACATGCAATGAGATAACAATTTTAAATTGTGCCTAATGCAAGTCTTAAAACATGTTATAAAATGCATGCATCACAAATTTTTTTATCATATTAGCATGCATCAATCCACGAGCAAGGTCTCCATATAAGAATGGAATTACCCATTTAGCCTTCTCTTTAACTCTCTCTCTCTCTCTCTCTCTCTCTCTCTCTCTCTCTCTCTCTCTCAGATGGCTTCCAAGATATTCACAAGATATATTCCCAGTGACCTTTTCCTATGTATTTATAGCATAAAAAATAAAAAGTTCTTCTTGAACACAAATTCTAATATCTCCCTATTAAGGATTTTTTTAGATTATAATTTTATCTTCACGAGGAGTATTTTTTTCAATTGAATTAGAAAATCTTGTTTCAATCCAACAACCTCTTTGTTAGTGAGGAAATGAGAGGGCCAAATGCAATGACTCCAGAAAAAAATTATTGGGTAAATACAGAAGCACCAACAAAATATAAAGACGAAAATCTTCGTCATTGTTTCGACTAGACAAAATATATATTTTTTTAAATAGACTATTGCACCAAGAGGATAATACTCACTCGTGCTCCTATAGGCATGAAACTATTAGAGCTCACACTGCAATTTGAATGACTGCTCGCTTGTGATTTGAGTCGACTGGCATTATAGGCATCATATGAACGAGATTAGATTATGGGCATCACTACAAGTTCTCCAGTTTATTTGTGAAACTTGTTAACTCTTTAGAGGTATTACTACTAAGTATGTGGTGTATGGGATGACTCTATCAAACATATGAATGATATTTATTTTTTGCATTGAACTATACCTTTTATTTTATGTTGTTCAGAAAAAACCTTTATTTTTTTTCTTTTGTTGTCTTCCACTATACCTTTTATTTTGTGTTGTTCAGAAAAAACCTTTATTTTTTTTCTTTTGTTGTCTTTCACTCCGTAGCAACACATTAGTGACACATATGATAACGACCGTTATACCATTAGAATATCTTTAGCGATGGAATAAAGAAGCATTGTTGATATCATTAGACCAAGACAACAAACAATTCTTATAGTGGAAAACTAGCTGAACTATCCTTGTGTGTGTGCTTGTGTGCATGCGTACTAAAGCTCTAGAAAATGTTCTAAGTAAATATAAATTGGAAGATGAATTTATAACGCATCCTGTTTACAAGATATTCATCATTATTATGCATGATTTTTAAACGTAGTTATCGTACTCTATGAAGACTTTGTATTTGGCACCATACATTTACTGACTCAAAATGAAAAAGGTAATTAAACCAAAACTATCATGACATATTAAATTTGTGTACGACTCTCTTTCTCTCTCTTCACACAGTAACTGAAAAAGATAGAGGTGTTTCTTACTTAAGTAGATATCATTATGTTACCTAATTTTTTAATCGTTGAATGTTAAATTTATGATGGATATTAATTTTTTTCTCTTCTAATTTATTTTTATCCACCGTAAATTTAGCATACAATGATTAAAAAATTAAGTAACATGATGTTATCTACTTAAATAGCTCAAAACAAAAGAGATATAACAACATCATTTTTTTTAAAGTGTCTAAGATAACTTTTAATACTCAAATAATAAGAAGATTAACATCTCCTAATTGAAAATATGTGTGTGTGTATAAGCTGACATATTGGGATCAAAAGCTTCTTGTACATGGATTTAAATTTCTAACACAATTCACATTCCAGTACAAAGGTGATCGTAAAACTTGAGCTTTACACATTGATTATATGATAAATTGAATCATGTAATTTAATATATTTTGAAAAGATTAGGCTATTTATGTGTTCATAATATTATTTACTCATAATTGCATACGTATACCTAATTTATGTTTTTTTAATAATTAACAAAAAATGTCTTTGTTTTCTAAGAAAAAATCTAGAGAATGAAATTTATTTTTCTATTTATATAAAGTTGCATGCAATTTTTCTAAAAAAGATTCTCCATTTACTTAAAAAATATTCCCCCAGCTCACGTATTATTTCATTCAAATATAACAAAGATAATAACTTAGATATTTAATTATGTTAAAGTTTTTTATAGAAACGCTTGTTAAACTCTAGAATCGAATCTTAAAATCATCAGTTGACGAGTCAAAATCTTAAACCCAAATTATTAGAGAGTTAAATGGCTAATACATATTATTGAATTGGATCATTAGAATGATTTTAAATAACTGTTACAACTTATGGCCATCACGGTCCTCCAACTTTACTCAATATTGATATGTCACCCAATATTTTTTCATCCATTGTCTCCCGATTTTTCTCAACATTCTTTCTCTCCACGCCACATCATTTAAAATAATAAAAATACCACATTAACAAATATAAATTTAAAGAATATATAATAGCATAGAATACAAAATAATAATATATAAATTAAAATATCAAATAAGCAAAACCAATCCCAGCTAGGGGAGTGCTGATTCTTGCTGATTGGAAGGAGGATGATGTAAGAAAACGATTGGAGATGGTAAATGAAAACTAAAGATCGAGAGCAACAATTCTGTAATTTACTCTTGCAAATTTATACTTTTTTATTTACCCTTCATCAACTATTTATCTATTTAGTTAGAAAATGTTATATGAATTAGGAAACTCAATTCTTTCCATGAATTTATATTTTTCTTATTCATTTTATTTAAAATAAATGTATTAGTAGTATTTCATGTTTTTACCAAAATAACTATCCATATAAGAGATATATTAACTATTTGTAATTAAATTTATCTAAATTTTAGGGAATATAATGAGTTAATTTTCGAGCTTGACAAACATTATTTTGTATGCAATTTTTTTAAAAAAATAATTTTCACAAATATTTTTTTATTTTCAAGAAACCAAAAAACACTATATAACTTTAAAAGATAAAAAGAATGTTTCTCCTTATTTCAAATATAATATATAAATATGGTGTTCGGAATAAAGTATCAAGGGATTGATTCAAAAATAAACCAACAAATTAAAAATGAGAAGAAAAGATTGACACATAGTTTTTTTTAGAGATTAGATGGCACCAAGAGGGGGTGAATTGGTGTATTAAAATTTTAACACTAAACAGTTTAATTTAGTGAAAGCAAACATAGGACAATTTCAAGTAAAGTAGAATGCAAAGAGAAAAAAAAACACAGCAAGTTTGTTGACGAAGTTCAGTCGAAACTCATGGTTTATGTCTCCGCTCCGATTTTCTCGATCTCAAAATCTCCGGAGATCACTATATTTTCTTCTTCAAGGGTGAAGGCTCCCTTACAACTTTCTTCTCCTTTCTTGCTTTCGAGGACAAGGAGAAGACCTCTTACACTTGAAACACCCAAGACTTTCTTCTACTCTAAATTCTCACAAGAATGCTCTTAGAAGGAGGACTAAGGTTATCTCCAAATCTCACAAGTTATCAAAAGTTAAAGGGTCAAAGTTGTATCCCAAGGCACTTGGGGTACTGTTTATAGCCTTCCAAAGAATCTAATCACCATATTTCAGGAAAACAAGTCGTTAAGCAAAGTAAAGTGCTATTCACCTAACTCCTCGGTCGATTGTTTCTTCTCATCGGTTGACCGCTGCTCTGGTGAATTCAACCTTTAGTTTAGCGGTTGATGCTTCGATCGTCCACAATCCACCTTCGGGCGTCCGAAGTCGTGGGCTTCAGCCTTAGTTCATCAGCTCAGCTTCCATCTTCGGGCATCCTATATATCTTTCTTCGAATTATTTCGGTCGCCCACTGCTGTCCCACTGAACACATCAGGTGACCCTTGCTTCTCGTTCGTCTTTACTTCAAGCTTCTTTGGTCATCCACTGATGATACACGAATTCATCGAATGAACTTTCTTGACTTGAACTTCTTTTCTTCAACCATTCTTTGGTCGCCCACTAATTGTACTCAGAACACTTCAAGCGTCCTTTGCTCAGTAGCTGCCTTCGATTAATATCTTCAAGTGCACTACGGTCGCTCACTGACTTCATTTAGAACACATTGGGCGACCTAACTTGCATTAGATTATTTCCTTCAAGCTTGCTTAGGTCATCCGCTGATTTTCCACGATTCCATCAGCGACCTTTCTTCTCCCTCTGAACTATTTTGGTCGTCCACTGATTCCTTACTGAATACTTCGGATGACCTCTTCTTTTTCTCTGAATTCCTTTGGTCGTCGATTGATTCCGCATTGAATACTTCGGACGACCTTTCCTTTTTCTCTGATCTACATCGGTCATCCACTAATTTCGCACTGAATACTTTGGGTGACCTTTCTTCTTCTTAAGTTCTCTTCAAACTTCTTTGGTTGCCCACAGACTTCACTCATGATACTTTAGGCGACCTTAGTTGCCTTCACTTCAAAACGCCTTACTTTTTTTCTTCTTAGGGCATCCACTTAATCGAGCGCCCGAGTCTTCATCCGTTGAACTGTTGACCTCGAACCTTCGGTCCCCAACTGAGTTCACACGTACACATCGGGAGACCTATCTTCATCATTGTAGGTCATTCAATAACTCGAGTCCATCATCAGTCGTCCAATCTCTAGCTTTGGTCGACCTTTCAACACTTAGCATCAAAACTTCAGTTTCGGCTCCTGCCTTCGGTCGCCCTCTTCGAACACTTAGGACGACCTCTCTATACTTAGGATTTTTCTCCACTCTTCTCTATACATAGGTCGATCATTCCACAACCTTTAGATGACCTATGAATGACAGAAGTAAGAAACCCTATCTCCTTCACACATCAAAATGAAAATCATTAATATATCTAAGCTTCCTCATCAATTTGTGATCATCAAAACAATCTCGGGATCTTGATTCAACAATCTCCCTTTTTTTTATTATTACGAATTATTGAGGAGTGACTTAGGGTTAGTTTCAAAAGATAATCCAAATATAATTCCAAATAATCAGGTTTACTCCCCCTAAATCATATATCTTCTATTTTAAGCATGTTTTCCTCTTGACACATGCATATTAATAATATTCAAATTTAAGAACATCATGCATTGAACTTAAAAAGTTAAAATTTTGAAGGGTTACAAATTATCACTACAAAGCATATTCCAAAACATCATAGCTTTGTAAAACAAATTCATATCCAAAATCATGACATTTCTTAGAAAAACAATCACATACATCATTCATATAGCAGGAACACTCTGGTTCAAAATATTTCAGTCTTGAGAAGAACAAAATACACATACACACAAATTTTGTCCATCATACAAGAGTAAAGAGACATCTAGTTTTTTTGTCCTTATCCTTATTTCTCCTACCAAAGCTTTTTCCATATTTATTTACTGAAGAAGGAACAGTCGAAGAGGAGGAGATTTTCTCTTTGCTCTTGGTTGTTTTCTTGGATAAGGAGGATGCGACTACTCTTTCAACAGTTTCCTTAGTGACTAAAGAAGTTGTCTCCTTTATTATCTTGTTTGCTACTCTTGTTTACTATCAATATCAATATCTTCATCATTTTCTTTCCCTTGAACAACAACTGGTTCTTGTATCTTATCTCCCCCTAGATGTGTTACTATTTCCTGAATTTCTTCTTCTACTCTTTTTCCTCCTTGTTCTTCTTCTCTTGGCATACAAACTTCACCTTCTTGGTGGGCAGCTCCTTGAACTTGGTCTGCTTCTAGACCTTCTTCTTCTTGTCCAGCATCTCCTACTCCAACAATGTCTTGGCCATCTCCATAATCCTCATTTCCTTTGTTAGCATCATCTCCTTGATGGTCACTGCCATCATCTTCTCGTGGATGTTCACTCCTATGACCTCTTTCTCCCCTTTTGTAATCATCATAAGGACAAAAATGGGTTGGGTTACATCAAGATTATTTCCTTCTGCTCTCATGAAGTCTTCCATTTGGCGCCAATGGTAGTCGGAAAAGGCACGGTGGATACAAAGACCAGTTCCTATTTCATCAACTTTATATTGCCGCTCACTAACATTCTTCAGCAAATCAATAACTTGATTCATCTGACCCATGAGGGTATCCACTTTGCCACAAAGTGAATCCCATGTTTCTTGACTTGACTTGGTGCCAGGTGGAAGAGGAGGAAGCAACTACAGCCTTTTTATGAGGATGAGTAGTAGAGGTAGGTACTCTCAGGACCTTATATGCAGGGGAGTTCCCAATGTCCTCATTGTCTTGATTTTCAGTTTCAGCAGGTTGCTCATTGTCCTAGGCAGTCTCCTGATTTAATCCTTTCCTAATCAAGATTGAAGAGGAGACTTTATTCGCACGAGTAGAGGGAAGGACAATTTCCTTGTCAGAGAATAGAACATTTTTAAAGGTGTGACGAATCATGAAGGTAGTGAGGCTGCCAAAATAGAGACGAGCACCCTTAGTCCATTTGGAATGAACCTTCTCCTTGGTTTTTATGATTTGGTAAATGAGAAGGTCTCCTAGTGAGATACGAGGAGCATTTGAATCAACAAGATGGGAAAGGACAACTAAGTCAAGTAGATTTTACCCTGTATAATGGCCAGCCCTAGGAAGAATTATATGGGTGATGATATGGTGGATAGCTTTCATGTTTGGGCTGAGGTGCTTGAGAAAGGACCCTTGGATAAAAGTGTCTACTTTCTCTCCACTCACGGCTAGTGCAACTTGATGTTGAGTGTAAGAAGTGTGAGGCCAGTGCATAAGAGCAAGGTTATGTAGAATCTAGATGGCACAAAGAGGGGGGGTGAATTGGTGTATTAAAAACTTCTGCTCTTCTTAACTTAATATATATATGTTGTGTTTAGCGGAAGCATGCATATACGAATATAAACACAAATAGAGAGGAGAGAGTAGAGAGAAGAACAAAAACAAAGAACAAACACAGAGTTTGTTATCGAGGTTCAGCCGAACTCTTTGGCCTACGTCCCCGCTCTGATCTTCTCCCACGAGATCTTCGGAGTTCACTATCTCCTTCTTCAAAGGGCGAAGGCTCCCTTACACTTTCTCCTTTCATTGTACTGAGGGCAAGGAGACAACCTCTTCCATGTATTC
>LTAE01005388.1:0-19098 GCA_001647135.1 Pontederia paniculata
CTCTCCATATCTTTGATCGACCGTTTGTGCTTTGTTGCTGCTCATATGAACTCCTCCTCTGATGCTGGTCGACCGCTTATCCTTAGGACGCCCACTGCACACATATGGTTCTTCATGATATATATTACGTGTGCATTGGTCGTCCATTCCTTTAGTTCAGGTCGATCGTTGTACTGAACTTGAATATATCATGTTACAGAAATCAGCTCAAACAAGTTCATCATTACAGGCTGAGTTCACTTACAAATTTGTGATCATTCAAAACATTCTCGGAATCCTAGATTCAACATCTAAACCATGTGAGTGCTCTTTGAGGAATGATTTTACCTTCCACTTCCTATCATCTTTTAAATCGACTATTAAATGAGCATTGCAATCATCTCTAACATCTATTCTTCGCTTAATTTCTTTTCCAGCGGATCGTTTGTCGTCAAGATTTTTATGCCCTTCTTTAGAGCAAACAAGTTTTCTCCTTATGACTTGCTTGGTTTTTCTTGACTTCATGGGATAATCTTTGTGCACAAGAAAACCAACAACCTTAACATAAAGATTGTAGTATGTGTATGCTGCTTTTTCCATTTCAAAAGTCTTGCCAATGCATGGTTCACTAATTTCATAGGACTTTTAGCTTACATTTACCTTGACATTATGCATTCTATAGTGAAACATCATAAATTAGATTAAAAAAATCGAAACAACATTCTACATTCTAAAGTAAAAAAATCATAAATTAATTAAAAAATAAAACAACACTCTACATTCTATAGTAAACAATTAATAAATTAGGTTAAAAATTCAAACCATATGAAGATTAAAACAAACCTTTCCTATGTGCATCCAAGTTCTTCTATGTGTGGACCTTCATTTTGTATTTTATTTGCTTCCATGATGTTGCTCTAATTATTAAAAGTTAAATTCAAACAATGATAAGATTATAAATGATATATGTATTTTCAAGAGATGTACTTGTCCATGCAATTTTTTTAACAAATGAATTAAAACTTATAGTTCAAGTTCTGAAAATAGAAATAAATAATTAATTCTTGAAAGCAGCAACATCAAAAATCAAGTCTTAAAATTAAAAATTTAGACAATACAAAATTTTGTTGTCTCGTATTAACATTTTACATAATTAGAACAACATATAGGAATACTAAACCAATCCATGTAATTATCACTAACAAACTCAATGAGGGAGACAACTCTAATATGGAATTTTGGACTCTTATGTTTTTATCATCAATATCCAAAAGTTTACCTTGGATGTTGTTGACATCCAATTAAACTATAATTTTAGTGAAGCATGAAGATGTCACATTAATTGGAGCAAGCAATAACCAATTTATATATTGGTGCTCACGTTTATGCATACTTCTTTTAATTTATCAGAAATCATCAGAGAGAGAGAGAGAGAGAGAGAGAGAGAGAGAGAGAGAGAGAGAGAGAGGAACTTGCATAGGGTAGGCATCCAGAGTTTGCAGGCGCTTGTAGGTTGGGATGGTTCAAGTTCTGAAAATAAAATTAAAGAAATTAATTAATGCATGGAAGAAAAACATAAAAATTCATATCTGAAAATGGGGGAATTAAGAGAGAGAGAGAGAGAGAGGAACTTGCAGAGGGTGTGGTGCCCAGAGGTTGCAGTCGGCGTCATCGTGTTCAAATCTCGTCGACGCTCAGGGATGAAGGTTGAAGGCGCATGGATCTGAGATGTCAGTGCATGAGACCAACGACACAATCATCGTCAGAGTTGGGAGGTCTCCAGCCGATAGAATAAGGTGCCTTGGGGCATTTTTGCCTGAGCGGTCAAGGGAGGAAACATAATGTTTTAGTTGGAATGATAAGAAAGATGAGGTATTTTTTTCTCAGTTCAAATGATTTGTACCATTGAAATCCATCTGACGGTAGATATAAATTCATTTTAACTTGAAAGAAAATAGAAATAAATAAATTAATCTTTATCCGTCAAAATCTAATTCGACATATATCTTTAATATTCAGCAACCTGCTGAGCAAAATCGCTCACTAGGCTCCATTTACCCTTTTTTTTAAAATTTTAAAGGGCATGATTATTGTTCCATTTGATGAAAATATATTTTTAGATAATTTTAACTATACCGATAAATTAATCACCTTATTGGTAATGTAGGGATTGTTTGATCGAAATAATCTAGAAATTATTTTTATTCATTTAAATTTTTAGGTTCATTTGATTTTTACTTCTCTATTAACTTTAAATTATAATAATGATAGCACCCTCATGTGAGAGGTGTCTTTCCAGACTTACAAAATTTTCCATTCAATCAAATTTTTATTTTTTTTATATTCATATTTTTTTAGAAAATAATATTATTCAGCATCATATTCAAATTTCTTAAGATTCTTTTACGAATGATTGATAATATAAACTCCACATTTTTGTCCAAACTTATTCTTTTACTTTTACCTTTTATATTATTTGTAAGGTTCAACATTTTTTATGATAGTTTTGTATTTTTTTATTTGATAATTTAAATTATAATTTATGTTATTAGTAGTTATCAAACATTATAATATGATATTATCGATAATTTATAAAATAATAATAATAGTATTTATCTAAATTACTGATTAATAAAAATAAGAATATGCCAAACCACTCCTAGATGGTCCAATTAATGGTGTTTATCTAGATTAGAAATAAGGTCGGATTATATTATTTTGTAGTATGGCAAAACTATCCTATAAAAAAATATGAAACCTTCAATTATTTTTCGTCATTTTCTTTGAATAGATTGCAGATAGCTTAAAACTTTCAAGCTCTACAACAAATCTTAATGTACATGTATATTTTTGCTATCATAATCTTTCCTTTCAGTATTAAATTTACTTTCTATGCTTGACATGGTTGATTATTGGTTTTGATGTATGTAATGTTGTAACCAATGTTAATAAGAATATTCAGATTAATGAATTCTTGACTTACATATATATCAGTGAGTTATCTAACTGTTGAGAGTTGTAAGAAAAGTAGTTAACTTTTGAGTTGGAAACTTATATTTGATTTTGGGATAGAAAAGATAACTATTTGGTTTCCCAAAATAAAACTGGGAAAATATATCTTCTTCTCCATTCAAAAGTTGTAAAATTTTCTTAATCCAGAAAACTAATAGCTCGTTAGGCCAAAAATAGTATAGCTCCAATCTTCTTTCTCTTCCCCTCTCCTAAGCCCTATCTCTCTCCCTCCCCTTAATATATGGATGACATATTTCAATCTGCTTTCTTGATGATTTTACAATATCTATGGAAGAAGAAGGAAAACAGAAAAAATAAAGAGGAAAAGAAAAGAGAAGCGGTGGGACCCAGCCACTGTTAATCTCCCATTTGAACCCAGACCCATTCAAGCTCATATTTCTCTATTATATAAGCTCACAACCAATCAAATGCACTCTCTTTTATCCATTTGCAAAGCTAACTCAGCCCCAAGAGCTCAAAACGGAAAATTCAAGACTTGATTTCATTTTTCCAGCATCAAATCAAGGCGAAGAAGAAGGGGAATTTGAGCCAAGGTGAGGTGAAAATCCTGTGGAAGCTTGAAGGAAGAAGAGAGGAGAGGCATTAAGTGGGGAGGAGAAGAATTAGAACATTCAATATAAATGGATCCTTGCATTGATCATTTGACCAATGCAAAGTTATGAACTCAATATCATGTGATTAGAGCACTTATTGTATTGTAAATTATTGACATATTGCTTTGGAATCATGAGGGTTCATGTTCTTATCGTAGTATAGAACAATTTTATGCTAAACTTAGAATTAGGGCATACATGTTTGAGATCATCACATTGATTGTATTTCAAGGTATCATTGCTTGAGCATGCTACTGTATTGAAGCGCAAAATTGATTGTAATTGAAAACTTAACAAAATCCTAGGATTCACACTTTTGTTTTCAAGTTTCCATGATAGTCGGTCAATCGACCTTAAGAGAGGTCCGATCAACTCTCACCACTATAAGACTTGAGGATCAACCAACCTTAGGGAGGTCTGACCGATTCACATACTGTGAGACCTAAGGTCCGCCCGATCTCATGGTCAGATGAGAACGACTTAAAAAGTCGATCGAACGGGGTCTGACCGACCATCAGGTCGGAAGGGACCAAAAGCACGCCGGTCGACCAATCTTATGGCAAGTTCGACCGACCTTCCTGCATAACATTTATATTTTTATGGATTTTAACAAAGTCCATTGATTTCTCATGTAGAACATGTATTGCATGCTTAGACTTAATAGGTAAAATGATAATGTTTGATGTATTGATTGATTGAATTGGTGTGTCGAAGATCTATTGTGCGTCAATCAAGATGATTGATGTTCCAATATTTCTGTGTCCCAAACGTGGAGATTGATAAATTGCTTGACACATAGTCCATGGGAGCAAGACATCCCATGATTTAACTAACCATTATGATCGATCAAGGTTACCTTAGTCCTCCAACAATTGTTAGTGGCTCGCTAAAATTAATTAAATTGAATGTATGATTATTATTCGATGATTGATGGATAAATGGTTCAAGAAATCTTATTGAGATTGTTATTGATGAATTATAAATCCTTATTGACATTGATACGGGGACGACTTCATATGGGGATGATTTAAGGAAATCACATAATGAACTTCCAATTATCAAATGATAACAAACAAGATAAAATCTACTATGAACACGTCGTATTAACATTAAGCATTAGGAAGCGTAATGTTATTGAGTGTTCATTTCATCGATTGTTATTGATATGAAATTTGTTAAAGTCCAATATATAACAACTTAATAATTATTATTTCACTGATGCATAAATATATTTTTACATATTATATATTATTATGATTTATGGCTTTACATAATGGACGAAAGTTCATGAAATAATTGTCACTTACACTGGATTATGCAGAAAAACAAGATCGATTCATAGATGGTGACGCTACTCATGATAAAGATCTTGCACATGGGATGACATGGATGGTCTCTTGGCCAATTAGTAGGTTTTCTTCTATTTTCATATAATCTATCTTACGTAAGAGCAATGCATCTCAAGATTATGTCTAGTCCAATTACCTAACTACTATGAGGTCAACTTATCATTTTGCGGGGATCATCACTATGTACCAAGTTATTAGATCATTTTCGTTGCCTTATTATCTAATTGTATATTGTTTTCTGCTGCAATAGATCATCTTTACCCTATGTCACCTCTCGAACCACCTCAATGCATGTTAGATATCAATTCGTACACGTGTGAAGCGCGTTCGCAGGACGTTACATGTTTACACTAATCATCAAAGAGTTTCGTACATTTTGAAATGAATACAAAGTGAAGGAGAGATTTTGAGATAGAGTTTATTTTTAACATTTTGCAATGACTAATATATGGTTCTTTTGTTTCACTAAGGGATTTTTAGATGCCACTGCCTGCTAACTGATTGAAGAGTCTATTTTTACTTACAAACGAGCTTCGATGTTGATGATCCTAAAAGAAAGAAAGTGTTGTTCACGTAGTTTTCCTTTTGCTTTAGGTGACTTGATTTTTGGTGCAAAGAATGAAAAGGGTAAATCGAAAAGAAAAGAGAATAGTGGAATAAAAATTAGGTGTGACATTAGGGTACGTTTCCTATGAGTAGATTTTTTTAATTACTAATAATCTAAATATAAAATTACTTAGATCCATCGAATTATTTTATTTACTTATTTTAATATGCATATAATATGAGGTTGCCTAGCTTATGAGGGACGTATTATCTGAAAAAAGTATGTTTTTTATATTAACTAAAAATCTTATTTCTATCTATTTATTTACATTTGTCTTTCGGTATCTTTCATAAATACAACATAATACAATAAAACATGCCATACAACAATGACAACACAAAAATATACTATAATAACATATTAATATTAAAAATAAATATTATTTAAACAATGTTTATATAAATTCTATATTATCATATTATGAATATAATATATCACTAATTATTATCAAAATATTTTTTATTAATTACAATTATTGATATTAATTATAAATGTTATATTATTTATGTTTTCTTTTTAAAGGGTATTAATTACTTAATATATTATTTTTTAATTTATGATCTGAGTTTATAAGTTTTAATTTAATAATATAAACTTTTCAAGTTGATAATATCTGTAAAGAGTATTTTTTTTTAAAAAATGTATATTATCTAGTAATCTTTTTTAGTAAGTAAATATGACTAATTATTAGTTGGATTATATATATATATATATATATATATATATATTGCGTGTGTGTATGTTAAATAGGACAAATGCATAGATCAATAAATAATATATTTTTTTCCTTTAGGCAATATATATACTTGAAAAGCTGTGCCTCTTTAAAATAATCGTTTAATTAGGTGTGATAAAAATTAAAGTTGTAAGAATCGAATAGACAATAACATGAAGAGATTTTCCATTCAGGTTCGACCGATTGAATTGAATCAAGTACTAATAAAATAATATTAAACATAAAAATATAAAATTAGTTTAGGTCAAGAATAAAAAATAATATTATTTAATATAAAAATAAAATAAAATTTATAGCAAATCAAATTAATTATGATAAATTAATATTTTATTTGTACTATATGAAAAATTATATAAAAATATTAATAAAAATATATCTTAAATGACGATTTATTCAAATGCAAAATGCCATCTTTTAATTAAAAAAATAAAAGAAAGACGTGAAAGACATAAAATCAGCTCAATTACTATCAATTCACAATTTCTATTTGTTTTCTCGATTGCTTGACATTATTTTGACGATTTATTTTATTCGGTTCAACTCTTTTATTTCGATTTTAGGACAGAATTAAAATCATTTAAGGTATCCATCTGCTTGCGTTTGAACTGGTCTCAAGAGAAGTACGTGTGACTTATCCAATGCGAAATCTTTAAATTTGGCTCTCTACGCAAATGACCCACTTTTGACGCATAACCTTTATTAAGGAAAATGACACGTGGCGCCCCAGTGTTCGGGAAGACTCCACCCACCGTAACAAACCCAAAAAGAATCCTACGGCCTCGTCTTCTCGCGGCCCAACGGAGAACGTGCGCCGCTCGCCCGCAAACTCAACAAGGTTAACGGACTCCATTCCTCTCCGTCGCCGCTCTCTGCTCTTTCTCGCTCTCGCGCTCGCTCTATGGCCGCTACGACCAACCCTCGAACACCTTCCCTGCACCCGAAACATCGAGCTGCTCCGCGCGCCCCGTGCGGCGCCAGGAAGCCATTCGGCGTTTCCGTTCGGCCGAGCTCGAGGCCCTTCGCCTCCTCCGTCTCAATGGCCTCCATCAACGGCGCCGGACGTAGCGGCGATGATGTTGCCGCCGGACGGAACGCCCTGGACTTGATCCGAGTCGTCAACGACGACGCCGAGGTCGCCGCCAAGGACTCCCAAATCCGTCCGAGTGAGTCCCATAATTCTCGGTTTTTTTCTTTTGGTGTCTGCAATTTTTGGAGCTTAATGTTCCACCTTCCGGCGTGTGCGTTTCTTCGGATTTGTTGCAGGGCCGTTAACTATTTCAGATGTCTCGGGATCGGTTAATAGATCTCGTCTTAGAGTGGCTTACCAGGTCTGGAAGTTGAACCATTCTCATCGTCTCCCGTTTCTTGCAATTTTTATATGATATATGTACGAAAATTTATGTTTATGCATTTGAAACTTTTTTCTTCTTGGAAATTTTAGGGCCTTCCTGGTGCATATAGCGAAGCTGCGGCCGCAAAGGCGTATCCCAATTGCGAAGCTGTTCCATGCGAACTCTTCGAGAACACCTTTGACGTAAAAATCTTATCTTTTTCTTTCTGATATTATTGTCTCCCTTTCTCTTGAATGATTCTGTTATAGATTACAAAATATTACATTTGCATTTGGTAAACCCTTCTCTCTCGTCTTTGGTCAGGATTTAATTTGTTTTTTGTGTTAAAGCGTCTTAGCAGTATCATATATCACTATACTCGTGGTTAACTACCAAGAGCGAAAATACATTTTAGAGTATCTTAGGATATCATATATCATGTATTAAGGCGCATTAGCTTCTTGCCCCCTTTTTATAGAGTATTAAAGCTACACAAAGTCTCCAAGAGCTAAATTAGTGCACAGGGACCATCTATATCTTTGGCTGCAATAATTTATTTGAGGGTTGATGCAGGTGAAGGGGAGATTTGAAGGAATGTTTCCTCCAGATAAGCTTTGTATCAAGGGTGTTTTCATTATTTGATAAAAAGAAGAGTTGGATACCAGGGATTAGGGATAATATTTGACTGTATGTTGTTAATCTAAACCAAATGCTAAGTTGAT
Source organism: Pontederia paniculata (assembly GCA_001647135.1). Classification (NCBI taxonomy): domain Eukaryota; kingdom Viridiplantae; phylum Streptophyta; class Magnoliopsida; order Commelinales; family Pontederiaceae; genus Pontederia; species Pontederia paniculata. The sequence goes on from LTAE01005388.1 coordinate 8,351, forward strand.
CTTCTAGCATTTTACAGGGTAGGCTACTTGACACTGGGTATTTCAGTGTCCAACCTTTTTTCTTGACAGAGATTTCAGTCTCTCTTAAATTCTTAATTTAACCTGAAACTATTAACTGGATTCTATTCTATTGTTACAATCTGACTTTTATATTTCTGTTTTTCATGTTTTCAATTTATTCTATGTTAAACCGTTGTCTTCTACTTTTTTTTTTGGGGGTAAAGATATGTGGCTGGCTCCTGGTAATAATTTACAGCTCAAGTCACCATATAGTTCTTAGGTAAGAGTCCTACCAGATTAGGAGGGCCTCGTAATGCTGTAGTTGCTAACCAGTCAGCACATTGGTTGCCTTCCCTCGGTGTATGCTGGATCAATACAGACCAATTTTTTTGGACTTCAATGATGTCCTCAATCATGAGTTTGTGCCAGTTGCAGTATGTGGTGTCCGTCCTTATGCATTCAATAACCTCTAAGCAATTGACCTCTATAATGAGTCATTCTATGCCCTTATTGCACGTTGCAATTCAGATCTCAAAACCCTAGTTCCGTGAGTAGGGTGAGAGGTTCCTATGTTGTGGATGAAACCTCCGAGTCAGATGCCCTCTTCATCTCTGAGGAGACTGCTGGCGCCTGCCAGATCTAGCAAGCCATTTGTGGCACAATTGGTTTTTAGCTTGGCCATCCTGAAGTTGGAGTATACCATCTCAGATTGCTCCTATCAATGTCCTTATTTTTGTTTTTACTTTGAATAGATAATAATTGGAATTGGTTTCTGGAATGGATAGACAATATAACATGCTGGGACACAGGTTGTGGTATCCCCTTCTTTGAGATCATATGAACGCTTGAGTCTTTAATCCTCTTTGTTGCATCTTTCTTTGCCTGCAGGGTTTCTTATAGCCTAGCAATAATTTCCCTCTTTTCCTGTGAAACCTGATATTGTTTCCAACTTCATGCAGGCCGTTGAAAGTTGGCTTGTTGATCGGGCTGTTTTACCCATTGAAAATTCACTGGGAGGTAGCATCCATCGAAACTATGACCTTTTACTCAAGCACAAGCTGCACATTGTCGGAGAAGTAAAACATGCTGTTAGACATTGCTTATTAGCCAATCCTGGTGTCAAAATTGAGCATCTAAATAGAGTTCTGAGCCATCCTCAGGTAGTATGATTTCCTGTTCACTTATTTCATTTCCAGCTTTCGTGATCTAGTTCAATGAAATGGTTATTAACTAGAATAAATATCAGGCACTTGCACAGTGTGAGAATACACTAACGAAGCTTGGGGTTGTAAGGGAAGCTGTGGATGACACTGCCGGAGCTGCAAAAGTAAGGCAGCTTATAGTTCTGTTATTTCTAATTGCCAATTAGCTTATTTTCTGATCCAAATAATCAGATTTGTATTAACCATGTTTCTCTTCTAGTTTGTTGCTGATAATAAACTCAAGGATGCAGCTGCAGTTGCCAGCTCATTGGCTGCTAAGATATATGGTTTGGATGTACTTGCTGAGGACATTCAGGTGCCAATTTTTTCTGTCAGCAATTGTTTACAATTTGTACTTTTATATATTTCAACCTGCCGTACCATTCTCTGCAGGATGACCCTGATAATATTACTAGATTTATGATGCTGGCAAGGGAACCTATCATTCCAGGCATTAATAAACCATTTAAGGTAAGTTCAAATATAACCTAGCATTTCTTGGTAAAGCATGCTTCACCAAGAAATTGAAGTTTTGGAATTTCATTATCTTTGTTATTCTCCATCTGGTTAATGTTTCTATCATTTTCTGTCTTCAGACAAGCATAGTTTTTTCTCTTGAAGAAGGACCTGGTGTGCTCTTTAAGGCACTTGCTGTTTTTGCTATGCGGGATATTAATCTCACCAAGGTTTTGCATGATCATTCATTCACCAATCACCATTGTTTACATGCTTTTAGTTTGAATAAAGTTGAAGGCTTGGTGTACAAGTTAAATAGTCCTCGCCTGTTCGGCAGATTGAAAGTCGTCCAAGGAGGAATCGACCATTGCGCATGAGCGATGATGTCAACAATGGACCTCTCAAGTAAATATCACCCTTCAATGTCTACTAATAGATTTAGGCATTACAAAATTTGTATTTTTTCTTCAGTGCTAAGTACAATTCACATGAATGGTGGTCAGGTACTTTGACTACCTATTCTATGTTGATTTTGAAGCATCAATGGCTGACCAAAATGCTCAGAATGCACTTGGGCACCTAAAGGTAATGGCTTCCCGAGATCAATCATTCATAGGCCTTTGCATATGCCTTAGCACTACCATGTAATTATCTTGCCTTGACAGGAGTTTGCAACATTCTTGAGAGTATTGGGTAGCTATCCGATGGACATGAGCTTGATGTGATTAAGCAAAAAGCTCCAATAAAAGTATCATGATATTGAGGTAGTGATAAATTATCGATCATATTCTACTGTCAACTAATGTTGGTCTTTATCTTTCTAACAGAACTAATGTTGGTCTTATGAAAAAGCTTCAATAGAAGTATCATGATATTCCCTCAAAAAAAAAAGAAGTATCATGATATTGAGTTAACTATAAATTATCAATTATATTCCAATGTCAACTAATGTTGGATTTTATTTTTCTATAAAAGAACTAATGTTGGTCTTATGAAATTGATTTGTCATCTACATGACTTTTGTAATTCAATATAAGTAAATTTCTAATAGTTAAGCATATTTAGTCTCTTAATTTGTTAACATGTGTTGGTGCAAAAGCACGAAAGTTTGATTTGTCGGATTTCAGTTGAATGAGGAACATCCTTGTCTACCGAATAAGATATACCAAGGAGTTCTTTATATTATGATATGTGATGTAGAACAAGAAGAATATTATGAGCCTTATACCCTAGTCATTAGTCTTTAGCTATGGGACTAATGCCTTTAGTTTAATTATGAGCCCCATTATGAATATTCTTTATATCAGTTTACTGATAGAAGCTGAAAAACATGATTATGAAAATGAAAATAAGATAATTATCATTAGTAGTAAAAGTGCAAGAATCTTAAATACAAATACTACTAATAACTTGTTTATTCGAGATGACAAATCTCCATAATAAATAATCTGTGTACAAAGTTGATAATAAACTTTCCAAAAGTTGCCCTATATCTAGAACCAATGCATGTATTTATAAAATGAAAGGTTAGTTACTATAGTTACAACAAAGTCAAAAATGGAGACATAGACTAATGGAACATTGTGGGTTGCAACTGGTATGATACCACACAGATATGATACCACTAATTCCCTGTCCAAAATTGTCCTCATAAGCAGTATAAACTGGTATCATATCAGTAAACCCCTTCTAAAATTTTGCTTTATCCTTAAGGCAAAAAAATGGTGATCATTTGTGTTGATTTCTTTAAAGTTGTGAAACTCCACTTTGTATAAAGATATTGCGTATGATGTTTGAACTACAATGAACTTTCAACTTTTTTTTTCTTTTCAATGGAAACTTGAATCAAAGGGTAGTAGGTGGATAGGTGTAAGAATTTTTGCTGCTCTGATATCAAAATGATATAGGCTGAAAAAACATAACTTTGAAAATGAGAATAAGATGACCGACATTAGTAATACAAGTTTAAGAAACTTAAACACAATAACTACTAGTAACTTATTTGTTCAAGAGGACAAATCTTTGTAGTCCGTGTGGAGTGGATGAAACTTCAATTACAGGGTTGATAAACAAATTTTTCAAAGGATTAAAATAAAGATATAACCCATCCATCTATTTATAACGTGAAGGGTTAGTTACCACAACTAAATAACATAATTACTAATAGGGAAATGAACATAACTGCCCACCATTCTTTTAATCTGCCAATTATCTTTTTAACTAATACAAGTAGTATCTTATCGACACACCCTCCTAAATTTCGCTTTGTCCCCAAGGTGAAGAGAAGAAAATTGATTTGATTGTTAATCTTTTACAAGTACAATGTTGATGTCTTCAAACTTAGAAAACTCCATCTTAGTGTGAAAATGTTGGAGATGATGTTTGGACCAGCATGAACCTTGCTCTGTGAGTGTATGAAGCTGATTTCTCTTGGATGAAATCATTTTTTTATTCTTCGAATGATGTTGCATCTATTAACCTGGTAAAATAATAAAGGTTGAAAAACATAACTATGAAAATGAAAATATGATAACTGTCATTAGTTTTAAAAGTGTAAGAATATTAAAAATAAATACTACTAATAACATGTCCATTCTAAATGACAAATCGCCATAATAATTTGTCTGTGTGGAGTGGACCAAACTTCAATACAAAGTTGATAATAAACTTCTCGAAGGTTGCCCTTAATCTAGAACCAAAGCATATATTTATAAAATGAAAGGTTAGTTACTATTACTATGACAAAGTTAATAATGGAGACATAGACGAATGGAACATTGTGGGTTGTAACTACCCACTAATTCCCTAACTAATTTTTTTTCTCATAAGCAAATACAAACTGGTATTATACCATTTTACCTTTTATTAGTTTTTTCTATTTTTAGGTTTCCATATTATTTGATATATGAGATATTTAGAACCCTATAAATACTTTTGTATAGTTTCTTTGAAACTTAAACTTGATTAATGAATATTTGCTATTAGCATATTTACCCTAAGTGGATTCAAGTCTCCATCAATATATTGTGCTCATTTGTTGCTTGTAATTTGTAAATAATTGCCATTTTGTAGCTAGGGAAAATAAGTTTTCATTGGATTCCTTTTGCTTTGTGTCAGTGTGCATGCTCTCTGTAGTCATAAATTATCTAAAGGTTGAACTTGTTTCATTGTTTTGTTCTTCAACTCATTGTTTTATATGTTTAATACTTAGTAAGCTTCTGGGATTAAGTTTCCTAGACCAAAACTTCCTCCTTCCAGTTGAATTATGTGAGGATTAAACTGAAATCTTTGGTTTCTGCTTCAAGTTCCATAGCACTTACATTCTTCAGAATTAAGTTGACATTCTCGGGTTATGGCGCTTTCCTAATTATAGCATTAATCTCTCCCATATTTTCTTTGAGTTATATTTTGTTCATTGTGTTGTATCACTGCAATTATTTTCTCTTGTTTTCCTGTGAGTGTCACCTTACGCATGGTTGCCTTTTTCTTCCTCGTTGTATAAGTTGGATGTACTGACCTTGTCAAGTAAACAGACCACAGTAGTTTTCAATATTCAGTTGTATGTTTGAAGTTAAGTTACTGAAATGTTGCTGGATTCTATTAAAGGAGAAAGTTATACCATGTGTATATCATTTCGAACAAGCATGATTGAAGTGCATACACTTTATGATGGAGATCTTCTTAGTTAAACTACTCCTAAATCCTAATTAAATTAGCCACTTAGAAATATCACAAAGAAACTTTTTGTTCATGAAAGTCTACAACAACAACAACAAAGCCTTATCCCACTAGGTGGGGTCGGCTACATGGATCATACGACGCCATTGCGCTTTATCAGTCGCGCAATATATTCGTTGATCCATGTTCATGAAAGTCTACACTCCAAAAATAAACATACAAGTGTATTTATAGTGTTCTAAACACTCCATATAGCAAATAGTATGGAAAACCTAATAGGGAGGTGAATGACAGAGGGGGGAGGTGGTTGCTGGTTTGACAGCGACCGTAATGGTGGATCAATGAGAGGGCAGCAAAAACTTGCAGCGGGTTGTTGGCGATTAGCTATGGGGCGTGGCAGCGGCCATCGAGGAACAGGGCAGCAGCAACAAACGGGCGGCAGCAACAATGCAAACAGGGGCAGGTAACGGTGCAGCGTCGAGCGGCCAGCAGCAGGTGGTAAAGGCAACAAGAAGCAGTAGTGTTTGGCAGTGCAAGCATCGATAGCAGCGGTCAGCAGTGAACACAGGTTGAATAAGCAGCAGCAATCACAGCAAAATTACTGTGGTACGACACTGTAGAAACAAACCATAGCAGCACAATCAGTTTTCTTCAAAGCAGTGTAGGGCAGCAGCAAAAATTGGGGACTGATGGTGAAATTAGGATTTTGAGAGAGGACATGATTAGAACCCTTCAATGAATCAAAGGGTTTATTTGCTCTGATATCAATTGATGGATATCTACTAAGTTAAATTACTTTTAAATTTTAATTAAGTTAGCCACTTAGAAATATCATGAAGATCATTTTTATTCATAAAAGTCTAAGCTTCACCGAGAACCATCCAAAAGTATTCATTAGGATTCTAAAGACCTCATGTATCAAAAGAAAAAGTAATAAAAGTTAAAATAAGACGAGGAAACCCTGATGGGCTCGTAACTAAATTAAAGGTACAAGACTCATAATTAATTACTAGATTTAGGCATAATAAATCTATTCTTATTCTACATCACTTTTTTAATCTATTCTTTCCGTTTAATTGCCTTTATGATTCCATGGCATCATAATTTTCTAAATTTAAGCACTTAGTCTCGTGCTCACTTGCACAACCTGTAGTCATACTTGTATTCTGCAGTCGATTCTGGGTTCTTGAGGTCGTCTATTTGAGTGTTCTGATGTTATGATTTGGTGTGGGGATGATACATAAATGTGTTGCTTGATCTCCAACGTTTTAATATTCTCTAAGAAGATATGCGCACACTCGTCAATGACGATGTAGAGATGCCTAATGCGATCAGCCTTTTAAAGCAAAACACCACCAAATTATATGCAGTAATAATTGAGACAAGTTATGTTCCTTCTTTTTGTGAGGGGTAAAAGGTTGACTAGATAAGGCTAGTCATCTAAGTTGTCTTCCTATTTTTACTCATGTTAATTAGAAGTTCAAATTATTGAAAAATTTGGAAGATTTAAACTGTTCAACTGACTTATTAAAAATCTCAACTGATACGAGATCCATTGTTGATTGTTTTAAAGCTTCTTTTATAAAAAGATTGTTAAAACTCGCAAGGTCACTAGATTTGTTGTTGTTGAAATAAACGACTATGAGATATTGTCAGCTTCAGATGAAACATTTTCTCACCTTTTGGTATTGGGGCTTGTCAAAATATTTGAATTTGTGGTTGATCTCAACGTTTGTCGTGAAAGAATGAGGCTTATTTTGGTTTCCCTTATCAGATAGTGGTAGAATACTCTGGTAGGGAGATCACAATACCCTGGCTTTAGACAGCTGAGTAGGCAGGTGTTCTGAGCTGGTTTAGACATATGCATGTTGTAAGCCCCTTCATGCTTGTAATAATTGGTTGTGACATGCTCTCTGACTTACTACAGCTTTCTGCCTTAATGCTCGATTTGTTTGGTTATAACTTTAGAGTATTGGTTGATAATTCATTGTCTATGCCACCAATTATATATTGTTGAAGTTTGGAAATTGCATTGTTAACAAAATTCTTGGGAGAGGTCTGATCTTTCTAGTTTTAATTACTTTAGGTTTCTATGATTAAGTATCATGGTTAATTTTGCCTCTAGTTTATTGAATTTATAATGACTGGCGGATTTGATATTGTTTGTCATGCATGTCTTGGAATTCCTTCTCTACGCATTTTGTCGTAGGTAGTAAGTTTTTGTTTCATGAAGAACTTTTTATATTACTTGGAACTTATTATTATGACCTTTTTTATGTTACATGGAACTTCTTATTTTGACTTTCTACAGGCAAAAATAGGAAGCAATGGACCTTCTAGTAGTCTCCGAGTTACGTATATGATATAGATCTTTCTCTTGGTCATTTTCGATTTGCAACTGTGTATCTTTTTTTGCTTTGCCCATTCATTTTATTGAGGAGAAACTGGAATATTGTCAATCAGCGCATGCTTTAATTTTGATATCAATGTCCTGATATGTAGCTTCAGAAAGCCACTGATTTTTACAGGTAAACACAGGTTAAAATAGTTGGTGTAGCTTTTTCTTTTGGATTGATGGTTTACTGTATGGAATACGTTTATTCATATAGATTTGCATCTACTCATTTTATTCTAGTCAGATTCATATCAATGTCTTCAATCGATGAATCATGAGCTATCCACTCGTTGTTAGGTGCTTTCGCTGGTAGATCCATCAGTACCAGTTACGTTCTCTGATTGACTTATGGTAAAGTCGTATATCATGAGAAAAATCCACATTGTTTTGGTGTCCACCAACAATAATAGGAATTCGAAGCAGACTGCGGTTGCTGCAGATTTCCTGTGGTTTTTGATGTCCACCTATGAACTGTTTCCTCCAATATTTAAGTTTAATTAACTCTCAATACCTCAAGATTTTTGTTCGAGTATCAAGTCTGTTGTTCAGGTAGTGGCGTTTTGAGATGTAGTAGTAAGAAACAACAGTGTAGTAACTAAAAAGTTTGATAAATACTCCGTTCTTTTTTTTTCTTTTTCCTGCGTTTTGCTAGTGAAATAAATGTGCCTTCCTACTGGACGACTATGCATTTCAGTGATGCTTGCGATTTGTTGTGATTTTTGCAAGTCAGGATATTGTTTTATTGTGCTTATGGAGCGGTTGTGTACATCTTTTTCATTGAAAAGGTACGTATGAACGCCGTTTATAAGGGGTTGTGTAAATTTATGTGTGTCAACAACACTAAACACCTAAAATTAATGATAATTTTAGTTTAAAAAATTTAGATTCATTAATTATGAACAATGAATTTAGAAGTTCTACGGTGAATTTTATTTTTTTAATTAAACTTACTGATATTTTTAGATATTTATACTGAGTTTAAATAAAATAGGTTTAGACATGCATTTTTCTCTTAGATATTTTTATTATTATTCGGAGAAGAGAAGATAGTTCGCCGCATATAATATGCTTACATCAGATAATCTAAATCCATAGTGGAAACGATACATTGTACGTGCATAGTTGCTAAAAGGGTGAGGGAAAAAGGGTAAATTGCATGCAAAGGAATGCTTGTTGCTAAGATTGGAGCCAACTGCTGAGCTGATGAAATGTATAAGAAGCAATAACATCAAGTTGAATTCCTCTTCTAGAAAGTCTCAGTTTATGGTAGGGTTTGAAAGGGCAAGTGCACCTCACACTTCTTGATGGTTGGTGCGGAGTTATTTCTGGTAGTTAGGCGACTTTAGAATCGATAGCCGTCGGCAACTATTATGCATCGCTTGCTCAGGTAATAGTTTTTATCTTTTTCCTGTCCATTAAAAGTTAATAGTGTAGCATTCATCTAACACCTCCTCAAGTTCAGTCCTCTGCCATCGCAAAGAAAAAAAAAATAAATTACAATTAAAGCCACACGGAAAATATCGCTCTTGATATCAAATAGTGTGTTGCAAAGGAAATTCCACTAGAGTATGGTACATGGATTGCATATTCCACTACAACTTTATTCTCCTTCACTTTATCGTCATAAGTGGACTGAAACTCTGCGTTGCTCGGCCGCGGCATATCTTTTGTACGCCTATGCATTATCTCAATTGGATGCTTTCCAACAACTTACGTACGAGTTGAATTCGATTTGCATTGGCAACTACCACGACAGAGACTTGGAGTTGACCATTGGGAAGGGGAACACACTTGGAAACTCCTGCAGAAAGTTGCCAACAGTTTTCTTGTTGTAATCTGCGTTAAAGTTGCAGATATCAAATTTGATTGGAATGACTTGATTAGTTATTTCATAATTAAAGAAAATTAGTGATCTCGAATTTAATTTATGGAGTTATCGATCAATTTGATTAAAAAAATATTATTTTATTTTTCATTTTGATTTAGAATTAATCAGATGCTATTAAAATGTTATTAACTTCATACTGACAATTTTGAATGAGTGCCAAATAAATAGCACATATCGTCGATCTACTATGACAAAGGGAAGTTTATATTATGAATCAGTTGATGTGTGGGCTCAAGTAATGCAGTACGTATCTTTAAGATTGTGTTATCTAATCGGTCGAAGTAATTTTGGCGGTGCTGAAGACTCGCGCACAGGGCATCCCACACCAATCCGAGGACACGGAAACAATGAAGCAAAAGTGAAATCATTGTTTCACCAAATCAAAATGAGAGAGAGAGAGAGAGAGAGAGAGAGAGAGAGAGAGAGAGAGAGAGAATTGTCGCTTTGAATTATATTAGTCAACAATTAATAATTTTTTGTGGCTAGTATAAAAAAATAACACTTTGTAGTCGTATTAGATTAGTTCAAGTAGCACGTTGGAAGGTCTCATTATCTTGTTGGAAGATATTCAATCGTTTATCCTTCCGCGTTAAATGGATTAGGTAAAGAAATTAATATTTTTAGTATAAAGTTAACGTCGAAAGATTTGTCCAAAAGAAGTTAACGTCGAAAGAAAAAAAAATGAGAGCTCTTACGAAATCAGACGTTAGTATACCTTTAAGAAGAATTGCGAAAATAGCCCGTATAGAGGATCTCACCGCCGAGAAATTCATGAACAATTTGCATGTATCCCTGTTGGATCTTTTGAATTTAAGTATATATAATTAGAAAATTAACATATATAATTAATGAATTATCGTTGAAACCAAAGAGAAACCAAAGAGGGGTTTATAAAAGTTTGTTGTTCTGACATGAGATAAAGAGTCCACGTACACATATATTGAAGAAGAGTAAATATTTGTACAACGCTTTATATTATAACGTAGCTCCCATATTAAAATGTTGGAAAAGAAGAAGGAATGAATATATATATATATATATAATAAAATATATTTTATATTACAACGTAGTCCACTTTTATTCATATTTATACATAAAAATACTAATGTGGGCACTCTCTCTCTCTCTC
>LTAE01005389.1:10466-37837 GCA_001647135.1 Pontederia paniculata
TTGTACTGATTGATTGAATATGAATTGATGAGCGGTGTAGATTTAGGTGTCTAAACATTAACCTAGCTGAAATTATAATAAGGTAAAATATGTAAATGATTGTGATTGAATTGATGCATGAAGAGGAAGGCCCCGACGGACTTGGAGAACAAACTTTAATCCTATAAGGGTTATTGGTGTTTTCCCAATTATTATTGAGAATAAGCTTTAATCATATAAGGGTTATCGTTATTCTGAGTTATTGAAAAAGCGCAGGCTTTAATCCTATAAGGGTTATTGGTGTCCTTAGTTATTGATAGAGAAAGTAGACTTTAATCCCTTGAGGGTTATTGGTGCCCTCTCTAGGTTTAATTATTATTGACGGGTCTCGGGTTGACCCATGGCCTAGGTAGCCATATCGGCCCCGGATCGCTAGAATATTCATGTACTAATAATTGAAAAGATTGAAAGTAACTGATAGGAAATGATCGATTGAAATGATTAATTGAAAAGAAGAAAGACAAAAGAATAGAATGACATTGATGAATTATTAATTGTGACAAAAAAAGAGAAATTACTTAATTATCCCGGATTATTGTTCTTTATTTATGATCATTTACATATTAAGTGTCAAAACTCATGAGAGGTTCATCTCCCCTAAAAATTCAATTTTGTAGGCAAATATGTTCAAATAGATGGTTATGGCGCAGCGACAGCGTGATGGTGTTCGTGATGAGGTGACTTGCACATGACATAGGTTCTGGTATTGGCTTCCGCATTGATGGATTCATAGTGTTGACCAGTGGATTAGTCAAAGTATAGTCAAAGATGTAAGTTGGTAACGTCACCAAGTTCACATTCTGCCAGGTGACGGGATGTGGATTTGGAGACGTTACATACATAATGATTAATGGTTCACTAAATGATTATTTAATTGAACAACTTAGGACAATGAATAATCAAAATAATAAAAGGGTCATAAGTTAAAGATTGAATTGGGCTTGAATCTTCTACTCAAAAAATAATTGGAAATTTTATCGTAATAATGCAATTGAGGTTCTTGCAAATTGAATAATAAAAAATATTATAAGGAAAGAAATAGAGAAATAATGGGGCTAAATGGTAAAGTGAATGAAGATGAACTATTGATATTCATCTTAGTTTCTTATTATGTTTTTATTTGTGATGTTTTCTATATTTGCTTTGCATATCGAGCTACATCGCTTATTAGAGAATTGTCTTCTCTACTTTCGATCTTGCATATGATGAAGGCAGGTAATAGGTGATGACACTAGTGACACTGACGTTCGTGTCATGATGGCTTGCACATGATAAGATCTAACCATATCATTTTAGTATTGAATCAAATTATCAAACTTTTATTAGTTATGTATTTTTATTATTAAATAATGTAATATTTTTTTTTTATTTTGACTAGACTTTTTATAAAATTTTATTTTTTAAAAGTTATTGCTTATTATTCATTGTATTGACTAATTAGTTGGTCAAAGTCTAAGTCAAAGAAGAATATCATAGCATGTTCAAATTTATATTTTGTCGAGCGAGCATGTATGAATTTGGGAATGCTATAAAATGTATAATTTCGGACCCTTTTACTTAAGTTTGCCGTGTCCGCTTCCCCATCTTTACTTCTTCGATTCATGGAAGGAAAAGAGCTTCATGTCATATAACCATATTTCTTTTACCCGCATGAAAATGCAATTTTCTTAAAGTTAAGAGTAAAACAATATTTCCCGCATGAAAGTGCAATTTCTTAAAATTAAGAATAATTATACTTTAATCCAGGGATGGAGCAAATGCATGGGGGCCGTATTATTATATAGATATTAATATTTCTAGACTTTGATCCCCTAAATTAATTTCTAAATAGTATAATACAGAAATATTTAAATAAAGCTTCTATTTAATTATTTAAATAACATATATCGTTCAAAAAACATTTTATAAATAAATAAAAATAATAAATATACCCTTAAAAAGTGTGATTTTAAAAATATAAAAATTATCATTCTAAAACTGAAATCATAAATAAATTTTAGGAAAAAATACAAATGTATTCAAAGAAATTTCGGGGGCTTTGCCCCCAATCTCTAAAAATTGTTGGGCTCCTTTTGTCCTAGATCCCTGCTTTAATCTTAACATTTAGGAATAATTTGAATTAGAATAAATGAAAAAAAAGATCTATTAAATCTAGGATATGACAAAGCACTCACTAGAAAAGAATTATGGCTCATATATTATAAAATGACCTAAAAATCATAAAATAATTTATTTTCATTTGTAAAACAAGTATCAAATAATCCATTCTCTTCCCCCTTTTTAATCATGTTTCACTTCCTTTTTTAGCCAAATTCTATTAATTTTTTATATTGTTTACTATAATGACCAATAAGCAACTATTTATAATTAGACAGTTAATTAATTTATATTGTTTGACGATGTAAATGATATATTATAAAACATTATAAATTAATTGATCAATCAAATAATATTAATAACTATATTATCATATCAGTAATTAATTTAATATATTAGTATAAATTAGTTCTCATTTATTATTAAAGATATATTATTAATGGATTTAATGAAAATGCATGGTGGGATGGTTAATTTTGAGAATATATATATATATGTATATAGCAGTCCATATATATGTCATGATAATAATATCCTATGTCAAATGTCGCGGCCATTATTTTTTGAAATAAAGAGTAAAATAACTTAAATAATAGTTTTTAAATAATAAAATTAAAAAATATTATCGTTACAAATATTTAGTTATGAATTTGGATAAAATTTTACCTTATCTTTTTTCCAATCTCATACCACATAATACCTAATTCAAGCAACGAATCATTTATAAAGGTAAGAGTCCTTAAGAGTTTAGAGAATATGAAAATACGTATTATTTATAAAGAGTCCTAACCCAAATTAACCTAAGAATCACATAACACCTAATTCAATTAACTATATATTTATAAAAAGTAAGAGTCCAACTAAAGTAAATTATGAAAATTTAAAATTTTAATCCTAAACTAATATTTGTTCAAAAGAAATCCTAAATCAAATAATTCAAAAAATATAAAATTTAATTTATTAATATTTTCACAATATTTTCTCCATGGAGAAATAAAAAATTAAAAAATAATTGTTATTTTAAGGAGTCCTAACTAAAATAAATAAAAAATACTAAAATATAATTCAAAATAAAAAATACATTAACAATTAAGGTATAAATTAAATCACCAAAGATATAATAATTATTTTAAATTAAATTTAAGAAAAAAAATAAATTTAACTTTACAATTATTTATAAAATTATGATTTATCAGATAATAATAATAATAATTTATTTATTTATTTATTTTATCATATATTTTTAAAAAATAAAATGACGTAATTATAAATGTCTTATATTGATAATTATTTGATGCAAAAAATAATAAGTTTATAAATATAAAAAATCCATAATATTAAATTAGATATCTATTTATATTATATTTTTATTATTATATAGGTTTTTAGTTAAAATCATCATTAACTTATTCTTGGATAATTAAGTAATTTATAATTTTAAGTGAGAATAATAATAATAAAATTATATTCATTACTATTTTTTTCTGTAAAACATGTTTGTTTATATTTTAACAAGACATTTTTATATTTTTAATAAATCATTTTAGTTGTGGTTGTAGTTATATAAAATTTTGCATTTGAATTTACGTTATTAAACAAAGGAGAGAATGAATTGATTTATAAAATAATAAATCTTAATCTTGATATTTTTATTTTAACTTATTTTTTGTAAATGTTTTGTTTTGATATTAAGTTTTATTATTACAATTTGAATAATTGATTTAAGAAAATTTAATTATGATAGTTATATTTATTAATTTTCATTTTATTTATTTATTCTGTATTTTTATTTTTACGAAGGACTTTTTGAGTTTAGAGCCCCTACTAGATATACTACAAGAATAGGCTAATAGGATTATGGAATTGAGATATAAGGGCATGTAAGTAAACTATTTATTTATTTTTTACAAAATAAATATTTTACGTAAAAACTAAAATTATATGTTATGATAATTAGGTTGAGATAATTTAGGTATATAGACTATCTAAATTAAAATCTCAAAGTGTTGTACTCTCATATGAGATTATTATTTTCAATATAAATTTGATTTATTGTGAATTCAAACATTAAAAGGAGAAGAATATATGTAATTATTTACATATACAAAATAGGGGTTAATGCACCGCACCCTGTGCGGTATTCAATTTGGCCATTGATTTTAAATCAATGGCCAGACTTTATTCAGGAAAAAAGGGAGCTCGAACATAGATCTTGGTCGTTCATATTTTTTTAATGGTTCAGATATTATCTATCCATTCCAACCCTAGTTTAAAAGGGAAAAAAGAATTTCTCTTGGCCGCTCTGTCACTCCTTCTCTCCGTGTCGCTTTGTCTCCTCCTGTCTGTGCCCGCTCGATCACATCGTTGTTGCTCTGCGGCTCCTTTCCTCTCCTCTCTTTATCCGCTTCTGCTTTATCCTCAGCGAAGGATTTTTCCGCCGCCGCTCCTCTTAGATGGTGCTCTCTTAAGGTTCTTTGTTGGATCCGAACAAGACGAACCACATTTCCATCTTCGCTCTATGTTGTCGCTGCCTCTGCTCCGTTGATGCCACCGATCCCGCCCCCACGTCACTCTCTTCAGGTTCCTCTCTCTCTCTCTCTCTCTCCCTCCTCCTTTTTCTGCCAGCATTTATCATTCCATAGTTGGGTATATACACATGATATTTTGGTACAAAAATGGTTACGAGGAAGCTTCCCATTTGTATGTGAAATAGGTCCCCACTTTTGTACTAGACTTCACATTTGTATCCATTCTGTTTGATATCATTCAGTATTACATTGGCAGGATTTTTTAGCTTTTCTTTTTTTGTATGCGTGTTATGACTTAAATTAATGATGAGTAGTAATATCAAATTAGTTGATATTTTAATATTCGATGTGTATTTTTTTGTGTGTGAGAGGTAATCTGTTTGAATTTAATAGTTAGTAACTAAGCTAGTTTTAATCATTATTGTACATTACCTAAGTTAGCAGATTGATCACAAGTAAGATGAGGACTTAGGATCAATATGGAAAGCACCATTGTTTGGGAGACAGCGAGGGTGGGGTCGGCGGCATCACCGAGTCGGCGGCGTCACAGAGTGGAGATGGTGATGGCGGGGTCGACTACATCACAGATGGAGACGGCAGCAACGGCGACAAAAAAGCGGCGTCACACACAGAGAGAGAGAGAGAGAGAGAGAGAGAGAGAGAGAGATACCTGAGAGGGGTCGACGACGGAGTAGCATACAACAGCAGCGGAGCAGGAGATGGCGTTGAAGGAGACGGCGGTGGCCGCAGCAGGAGATGGCGTTGAAGGAGACGACAAATATGGAAGGGAGGAGAGAGATATTTTCCCCTTTTTAAACTAGGGTTTTTAGGAGGTGATTGTGTGGATTTGATCTGAACTATTCAAACAAATTTTAACGGTCAAGATTTAGTAGCTGCTCCCAGTTTTAGGTGAATAAAATCCGGCCATTGATATAGAATCAATGGCCGAGATTTTGCACAGCACAGGGTGCATAGCACTCTGCTATGCACCCCCATTTTTCCCTGATATACACAAGGTTTTAACCCAACTTAAGGTCAATATATAATCATTCATCTTTCTTCACTTTAGACTTCTTAGCCAATTATGCTCAAGAACTTAACTTTAAGTCTATCTTTCATCTTTACCTTCTTTCATATCTTACTTATGCATTATCATTATAATGCATCTTTAATTCATCATGCTTTTACTTTGCTTGGCATTATCAATATAATGCATCATATACTTAGCATTATCGATAAAATGCATCATTAGACATGAATAACATACTTAGCATTGACTTTCAATGCACATTGGGCCTTTGGCTTAACTTCATCATTCATGTTATCTTTTTTCATCTTTCATCTTTCTTATTATGTGACATATTAGAAGTTAACTTTTAACTTCACATGAGTCATCCCCAAGTCACATGTCTATATATTTATCTTGTTTGATTAAGGGTCTTAGGCACACCTCTTTCTTTAGGTTGATCAGACTAAGGATACATTTTTCACCCTTCATAACGCCACTCTTAGGGTAAGGGAAACTCACACACTGGCTAAGATGCAGGACTTAGTTTCTCGAGAAACTCACACACTCTCTTCGGTGTGGGACTTAGTTTTCCCATCATCTTAGGTGTGATTATACTTATATAATCCATCTTTTAAATAGACATCAATCAACATTACAAGCATACAAGGTTTTATCCTTTAAGACCTAATTACGGCTGAGCATACATATCATGTCTAGGTGTACACAATACATCAATTATTAATATAACTTTGCATCACAAGTACTTGCTTGCATCCTAACCATTAAGCACACAAAAATACTCGACTTTAAAGCAATTTAACTTTTTAAGAACCATATATGAAATGAGGGTGTAGAACATACTTAAAATATTAAGTATGACATGAATGATACGCTAAAATTATACCCTGAAAAGGTATCATAGCGGTCGACCGAATTTCCTACCGAGAGCTCTGAAGGTTTTTGAATCATAGAATTGGTCGACCGAAATGGAGAATTGGTCGACCAAAATTCTTGCCGAAATGTCAATATTGAACTCACTCAATTCTGGTCGACCGTTTCGTCACAGAAGTCACAAATTCAGTTCTCTGTGGTCCTTTTTCGTGTCCAATCAAACTCTAATTCATTCTAAGTAATTTCTTCTAACTTTCGGCATGAAATCAAATATGACATTGCATGTTTAAGACAAGAAACAATCAACATACAGTTCACCAAACACCTAGATTACATTATGTGTTTTTCTTATAAACGAATATCTAAACATGCCTTCTAAGTTCTCTCCTACATTCTTCCTCCTTCCTACGCCCAATTGATCTCAATTGAACAACAAAACAAAATTGAAGGGAGAGGATCCCCTTTACATACCTCCTGCCCCAGTTCCTCCTCCCTTCCACTGTTCTTCTCCTTGTCAAGTCCCTAGATGCTGCACCTCCTTTTCGTTGCTCCAGCTCTAATAATTTATTTTCCTCTTCTTGATTTCTTGCTGATCAATGGAGCCAAGAAGATCAATTTTTGTCACCTACTTTGGGGCTGAGAAAACAATGTTGGTGTTGATAGAGATGAGAAGAAAGATAAGAAAAATTCTGTTGAGGGCTTTTATATGGGTTTGATCTTGGGTTTGAGTGGAAATTTAGGTCCAATAGGCTGCTTACGTGTGGTGTGGGGTCTCTTTTAATTTTTCAGAATATTACAAGAACACCATCATCACATCGATGGAGGATTTCCTTCCGTTAGTACCAACCCTCTCTCTTTCTTCAATCTTCTCTTCTTCTATGTTATTCGCTTCCATGCTATGTCATGGGAGTGTGCTCGGTGTGGATGGATGGTCACGCTGGTCAGGTGAATGTTTCTCCATGGGGACACCATATGTTTTCATTGTCATCTCTTGTTGAGATCAAACGAAGTGTCTCGAATGTGACGAACTTTGTGCCTGGCATATGTTTTTGCCCACTAGGCTATCGTGGAGGGAGCACTAGGATGATTGTGCATCTATAAATGATTGGGGTGGTTTTGGCAGCTTAGCACTTCTCAACTTTCGCGGATGATGTCGTGCCTCTCCCAGATGCTAATGCTACGATGAAGAGATGTATTAATCTATCCTTTTTTTTTGTTCTTATAAAAGGTTTGCTGGCTGCCCGGGTGATCCAACTTCAATAGGGGGCGAGGTAGGTCTGTCCCTTTAGTCCTTTTATTTGACATTGTAGCTGATGCTCTGGTGTGGTGACCTTCTGAGAGCAGACATGACTTCATGTTTTGTTTCCGTGACTGATCAGGAGAGTCTCTTGGCTCTGCTTCTTCAATATGCAAATGGTACAATATTTTTTTTATCTAAGGTTTAGTGTTGGCTGCTCAACAAGTTAGGCACCGTTTGGTTGAAGAATAAGTTGAAAAAGAATATGTACAAGAGATAAATAGTCTTGTGTATATTCTTCTTATTCTTATTCCATATAGTGTTTGAGTTGACATGAATAAAATATAATTTTATATTTTTTATATTAAAAATAAATAGTACTAAAAATGTTTTATATTAAAAATATATTTATAAATTTAATTATTTACTATTTATAATAAAATAGTAGTTAATCATTATTTGATTAATTAATTAAATAGTTAACTAATAATTATTTGGATTAAAAAATAATCAAGCATTAATTATTATATTAAGTCATATAATAAATATTATTTATATCATCACATAGTATTACATTTCGAATTATAAATAATTTATGATTGATTGTTATAATAAATAATATAAAAATAAAAGAGAATGTGTATAAAAGTAAGAAATGAAATTAGAAGAATAAGATTTGTGGAATAAAATTGAAAAAGTTAGCGGTTTCACAATTTTCAAGATAATTTTTAAAAAAGTTGATTTATTCTTATTCAAGTAGACGTTTGGCTATATTCCTGGAGTAAGGAGATATTCCACCCTTTATTCCACAACCAAACGACACCTTAGTGATTTTCTAATCTGGTTGAGTGAGTTTTTATTCTTTGGAGGCATAGATTAAATTTGGACCCCTTGGAAAAGGGTGCTCTTCCTATTTCTTATTTGGGTTAGCCTTATCAGATCTGCAAGTGAAATCTAATCTTGTAACTCGGAGGATGAACGAAGGCTTGAAGAATGGAGAGCTAGCGCACTTTCTCGTGGTGATTGTTTAATCCTTCTAAATTTTGCCCTTATAGTGATTCTGATAAATACCACATGTATTAGTTAAAAAGATAGTGAGCTGATTAATGGGTAGTTATGTTTATGTTCTCTTTTATTAGTTATGTTATTTAGTTATAGTAACTAACCCTTCATGTTATAAATACATGAATGATTATATCTTTGTAAGCAGCTTTTGAAAAGTTGTTTATCAACATTGTAATTGGAGTTTGGTCCACTCCACACAGACTATGAAGTTTTGTCCTCTCGAACGGACAAGTTATTAGTTGTAATTGTTTTTAATATTCTTGCACTTTTACCACTAATAACATTTATCTTAGTTTTATTTCTATAGTTATTGTCATTTATATTTCTAGCCTCTATCAATGGTATCAGAGCAGCAACGATCTCGCAAGAGTGAGCGCTTCGCAAACTTTCAAAAAGTTCCTACCATTCCACTATGATCAGTTGCATTCATCATGAAGAAATCATTGAAAATCCATTTCCGAAGAAGAAGAAGAAGTTCAAAGATCATAATAGTGCAAATATTCGCAATAAGGAGTTTCTTAAGTTTGGAGACATGAACACTGAAGCTGCAAAAGAAATATATCATTCAATCCTTTATTATATGTGGTCTCAAGATGCTAAAACAAGTGGAATTGCGGCTAGACGAAGGAGGGATTCTTTTGATAGGGATCAAATCATAACAACAGGGTTGTTTATCTAGTTTCTTGGTTGATGTTTGCATACCTTAGGCTCTGATACCAATTGATGGAGACTTGAATCCACTTTAGGGAAAATATGCTATTAGCAAATATTATAAATCAAGTCTAGGTTCCAAAGGATCCATACAAGATTATTTATAGGGGTTCTAAAATATATCAAATAGCATGAAAACCTAAATAAAAGAAAATATAATAAAAGGTAACTTAAGATAAGGAAAACTCGTAATAAAAAGAAACTAAACTAATCAAAAGACCTAACTAAAGGGCTCATGCTAAAGGTCCATAACTAAATACTAATGACTGTAGTGTCACGCAACAAAACTTTTATCTGTGCGCGGCCTTAGGATTCTTCACCAAAAGACTCCTAAGCAGCACCTTGTTCCCTTCAATGTTCTGCCCAACACTTAGCCAAAACGGACCTTCTGATGGCAGCCAAGTTTCCACCCAAAAACTTGAGGAAGAGAGGTTAGAAGAATGGGAAAGGAGTACTCAAACTTTTCAGGCCAAAATCCTCTTTGATTCTGTCCAAACATCAATGATTTTGCCCACAACATGCATTCTCTAAGGCTCCAACACTATAGAAATATTTATATAAGTCCCGAGTAGTTATTGTAACTATCTTCACTCCAACTAACCATATCTTCAATTCTGAATCCCTCCCGACTGTTTGGCAACTCCCAAATGGCAACCTTGGTCAAATCCCACAATTCTGGAGCATTCTGCACTGCCTAGCCGGGCCTGTCAAAACGGGCCATTTTTCCTGGGCGTGCCCGTCAGAATGCATGGGCCACGCCCATGCGCCACACCAACTCCAGACTTAGCCGTTTTCTGACTAGCTAAGGGGCTCCTCGACGCATAGTGACTACTTGGGTGTGCGCCATAGCTTGCCTAGCCATCAAGACCTCCTCCTAAAGGTCCTTTCAGGTCCCTCATCATTTGGGTGTTTTCCATGGGCGCGCCCATGGAAACGGCGATGCACGCCCGAGCCACGGACATAGTTTACACCGCATAGTCGTTTCCCTCATTGTGACCGCCTTAGTCAATTCCTACGTCCTCCGTCTCACCAAGGCATGCGACGAGCATCGATGCATGTACGGGCCAAACTCTTAGGGCGTTAGAACTCTCCCCCACTCAAATCGTTGCCATCCTCGGCAATGTCTTTGTCATTCTTTATAATTTGCCTAAGTCCTTCACCATAGACTTTTGACTTCACTAAGTCATTTAGGTTTGAGAACCTCACATGTTCTCATACCTTACAAATTATCTCTAACCATTGGCTTTAGTATATTTCAACTTTGCCTTCAAACTTTTAAGTTTGAAATGGATGACTGTTTTCATTATCCCACAAATGAAAACACACTAGCTTGCTCTTGGTTTGCATTTCCCTAATGCATAAGCCATACTTCTTTGTTTGGCTTCGGACACTCCCCAAAATGTCCGCAAGATGCTATCTTTCAAGCGATCTTACTTTGTCAACTTTCGTTGAAAAGTTCGGGCATTCCTTCTCCATGGAATCCCATTAAGGTTCTTTCGACCTTAAAGACCACCAAGTCTTTTAAGTTAGTCTTTATTCACACCAACAACACTCACAACAAGTTTTAAAGGTTTTTACACCTTATTGATCCGTCGATTCCAAAGGGGTTCTCCTCTGAAAAGGCGCACGATCCACGACAATGCCCATGGACCGAAGTCGATCAATTAAGATCACGGATGTATCCCACAACATCCAAGTTAAGACTACTTTCCTTAGCGATCCTTTAATTCAAGGGGGTTCTCGTTGAAATGGCACATCATTCACGATGATGTCCGACGGACCAAGTTTAGGTCTAATTCCTTTAGACCAAGGATGCCCCAACGTCCTAAGTTTAAGGTTTCACACCTTAGTGACCTCACNAGTTTAGGTCTAATTCCTTTAGACCAAGGATGCCCCAACGTCCTAAGTTTAAGGTTTCACACCTTAGTGACCTCACAAGGTGATGCTTCGGATCTACCCATCGTCTAGATCCGGGAGGCCTTCCGACACCCCATTTCGCCAAGTTATCACAAGGCAAGGCTAAGATCACCCTAGCCTTTTGTCAACTTAAGTTCGATAGACTTCCATGTCCTTTTGAACTAATTTAGTCGACCACCCGCATTTCACAAGTTTTAGGAATGACCCCCAAGACATCCTAGTTTAGTCGACAAGCGTCAAGTAAGTGCCAAATTTCCTTTAACGATTTAGTTTATCTTCCGATAAACAAGGTCAAATGCCCCAACAAGAAGACCCATAGCGTTAACATGAGGTTAACTTTGGACTTGTCCTGAAAGTTCTCGACTTTTCTTATGGACAACCCAATTTAATTTTGAATTTGGGTAAGGTTGCACCCTCAACCTACCCCGGATAGAGAAAGTTTAAGGCATCATATAAAATTTCCGATCTTTATCCGATTATGGCCAAATGACCCGACAAATCGACCAAGAATGTATGTGTACATTCGATTTTCTCCAACTAATGGAGTGTTAGATCAAGTGTCACCCTCACTCGATTCTAGATGTATGTTTATCATCCTTTGTTTTGATCCGTCGCCCCAACGAACGATCATGGAGGTGTGTCTACCCCCTTGTTTTCCCTTCAAGGAAAATGGATTCCAAAATCCAACAATTAGAAGTGCATTCGCTGCCACCTCAAGTATGTCGATCCTACGTCGACGTTCTGCAAGTTTATATGCATGATCCTGGATAGTACGATAATCCGATGATAAAATTCTGAAACCAAGTTAAGTTAGGTATGCCCCTCCTAATCTTTATACGTTCCTGTCCTCCCCAGAATTTTTGTTAGATCCTCACATTCTAACCTTAGTGAATGCGTTCCTATCATCCACTTGTTTGTTCGATAATCTATCCATATGTCGACGTTCTATGCCGATGTATTAATGTTTCACCAAAGCGTCAATGTTTGGTCCTGTTTGAGGCCAAATTTTCCCAACTTTGGGCATCCATCTATCCTATGGATGTTCGAAACAGAGCATCCTCTGTTTTTGGCCAAAACTAAGTTGGTTTCGGGTCATTGCGTTGGTGTCCTCACTGCCCAACGACTTTCCCTCAAAACATCAGCGTTTTGTGTCAAAACGGGGTTGGTTCCAACACTTGTATCAAATGCTTCCCCTCTGCCGCCGCTCATCTCAATATTGACCTATGCATCACCACATAGCTTGGATTCTCCCTCAATCCAAACATCAATATTTCTGGGTTAACGTCGATGCTATCTCAACAGAACTTACACGTTCTATTTAGTGTCGAATATACATGTTAGCCCTACAAAACATCTCATGTTTCCCTTATTTCGGGGTTCTGTAATTTTTAGTTTTTCCGAATGGTTCACAAGACTATCTCAGTCCATCATGTAAACAGAGGTTTTCACAACAACACTTTTCATTTGATTCGAAACAAGTTACACATTGTTTGATAATCAAAGACAAAGTACAAACACAACGTTTACGTTACAAACACATTGGCATACACTTGTCAATTCGAACCAAACACTACAACATCGTAGAACTGAAATTACAACAAATAGCAAGATAACTAAGCACAAGGATCATGACACCACAAACCTCTAGTCTTCCTTAGGGAACATCTTCCTTTTCCCTAAGCGCTTTTCCTCCTTGCTTTCTGGACATTATCTCTTAAAGTGTGGTCCTCCACAAACGAAGCAATAGATCGACCTCGGATCGTTCTTCTTAGACTTCACACCCTTGTCCGGAAGCCGACTAGAACTTGACGGGGTTGGACTTGGAAATTCTGCCCTTTCCACATCCTTTCCTTCATTCCTTGCCGTGATGTCCAAGAGTATCGTTTGCACAAACGAAAGAGACTTCTCCACTGACGCCACCTTGTCTGTGAAGCTTTTATCTAGCCGCACACTCTCCTTGGCTAATGCCAACCAAAGTTGGTGCTCCAACTTTTCCAAACGCCCACAAAGACCACCAAGCCTTAGCAAATGTTCCTCCAAATCACGAACGGACGCCTGCAACTCGCGCATCCTCAGCAACTTGGAGACTTCTCTCCTCGACCACTGATTCATCAACCAATGTCGCCCATGGTTTCATCATTTCTTCCTCCATAACTTCATCCTCTGTTGGTACGCGCCTGTACTCAATAATGAAAGGATTCTCCGCCATCAGCGTCGCTCTATACCAAATGTCAAGCAACAAAATTTTTGCTTGCGCGCGGCCTTAGGATTCTTCACCAAAAGACTCCTAAGCAGCCCTTGTTCCCTTCAATGTTATGGTCAACACTTAGCCAAAGCGGACCTTCTGATGGCAGCCAAGTTTCCACCCAGAAACTTGAGGAAGAGAGGTTAGAAGAATGAGAAAGGAGTACTCATACTGTTCAGATCGAAATCCTCTTTGATTCTGTCCAAACATCAATGATTTTGCCCACAGCATGCATTCTCTAAGGCTCCAACGTTGCAGGGATATTTATATAAGTCCTGAGTAGTTATTGTAACTACCTTCACTCCAAATAACCATATCTTCAGTTCTGAATCTCTCCCAACTATTTGACAACTCCCAAATGTCAACCTTGGCCAAATCACACAATTCTGGAGCATTCTGCACTGCCTGGCCGGGCCTGTCAAAACGGGCCATTTTTCCTGGGCGCGTCCGTCAGAATGCATGGGCCACGCCCATGCGCCAGACCAACTCCAGACTTAGCAGTTTTCTGACTAGCTAAGGGGCTCCTCGATGCATAGTGACTACTTAGGTGTGCGCCATAGCTTGCCTAGCCATCAAGACCTCCTCCTAAAGGTCCTTTCGGGTCCCTCATCATTTGGGTGTTTTCCATGGGCGCGCCCATGGAAACGGCGACGCACGCCCGGGCCACGGACATAGTTTACACCGCATAGTCATTTTCCTCATCGTGACTGCCTTAGTCACTTCCTACGTCCTCCATCTCACCAAGGCATGCGACGAGCATCGATGCATGTATGGGCCAAACTCTTAGGGCGTTACAGTAGGGCGTATAAGACTGGTAACATTATTCATGTTCTACATGAGGTTGTTTGGGTGTTCTGGTACTTTAGGTTCTGTATTGATGATTTGCTATGTAAATGGGGCTGTCGTGTCCAAGGGTGTATTCATGACCTATTTTTCTTCGGTTTTTTGTTCTGTTATGGTCATGTTTTGTTGTGGCAATTCAAATTCTTTTTTTAAGCTCTCAAATTCTTCCTTCCTCATGATGTTCGTTGTTTTGGAAGAGGGTTTCTCTAGGTATTTCCTTGATTGAGGCCTCACGTCAAGGTTGTTATTAGCTTGGACTGTATTCTCCTTTTGGCATGATGAGTGGCAGCTTGCAGGTCCGATGGCCTTGCTTTACCCTCATATTTCTGCACTTACTCATGTCAAACATGCTACATTATCAGAGGCTTGGGCGGATTCGTTGGGTTTCTTACAGGCTGTTGGGCTCCTTGTTTTGTTTCTTCTATCTTTGACCAATGTAGTACTGATCTTGTCTACCCCTTTTGTCTGAATAATTCACTGTCTAACTGGTGGATTTGATTGACTGGAAACTTTGGGGAGAAAAAGTGAAACAAACTTATTATCCACTGCAGGGGTGCTTCAGGATGGAGATACTGATCTTCTGGTGGATTGTAGGCTCATTTGGCGAATCAAAGTTCCTTTGAAGATTAACATCTTTGTTTGGCCCCTCAGGTAGAGGAGAATTCTTACTCTATCTATTGTGCTTGATGATTCCCTAGAGAGTCTTCAGATTGCAGCCTATGTGATGTGACAGAGGAGGATACAGATCATGTCTTCTTAATTTCATGTTGTTGTGGATTTGAAGAGTTCTGGACTTCTTTCAGGAGGGGAGGGTGGGATCTCTTCCAATATTATTGCATATAGATCTAAGGTGGACCTGGCTACTATCTTTTCTACTAGTGGACAAAATCAGGTACGATGATACAAAATTTTGGATGGTCGATATTACGTGGAAAATATTGTATCTCATGTTCGTCTTATGAATGGGCAATGAACCTTTGTTGGCTGAACATGTAATTACTTTCTTTTTGTTTTTTCTAGTCCCATGTATAATCCGAATATTGTCTTGAATAATTAAAGGTTGGAGGATTAAGAATCTTGGTTAATCATCATTTTTCCTAAAAAATTATAAATACTTCAAGTTTCATAATGTAAATAAGGTTTTATCACTCAAGGATTACATTGAACCATGGCTGCATGGCTTGTTAATGTTTGATTTTTTTTAACCTTGGCAATGTAAAAACGAATGTTCACCTTTAATTTTTCTTCCATTCTGCTTCTTTCTTGTGTTGGTGTCTACTTATTTTTTGAGATAAAGATGAAATGTTAATAGGTGGTTTTTATTTTGAATTGGTGTTAGGTTTGCCTTTTGTATTATATAGATTGTCAATTAACAGCTTACTTATTTTATCCATGTATATCATTCAAGGATATAACTTAATTAAGCTGTGAATGGATCATGATATTAAATGTGTAACGCCCCGCGAGCGCGCCCCACACGTGTATGAATCGATATCTGACACGCGTCAAGGAGACTCCCGAGGCTGTACGAGAAAACGATATACCATGATAGCGGAAGACGATAAATTACAACAATATAGCAGCAGCGAAAACGATGAATGAACTCGATACAATAGTCATAAGAACACTAAGGTTAACTTACAACGTCTAAGCCCATGGCTTATACATAGTTTTGAGCTCATAGCTCATACAACAGACTCGATACATGCTGAAAATACTAAAGTAGCCTACTAATGGGCCATACACTCATACAACTCGATACTTAATATGTGCCATGTGCAATCTTCACGCCAAGAGCAGCACCTCCATCTATACCTAAGCCTGTCGGCCTGGAGGATCCAATGCAGGGGCAGAACCCGTGAGCTTTCGCCCAGTATGTAAAACATATGACAATATGTTCAATGATAATAACAATGAACAATGGTATCAATGTAAGCATGATATCAATATATCAGAGCACAATAATGATTAAGTCGTTATATCTTGGGACTTTAACCATTTCATACCAATAACAATATCTGACATGAACACTCAATAACATTAGGCTTCCTAATGTTCAATAACGATAACAATATATGTCCATGCTAGACTTATCTTGTAATCGGAAGCCCATCTTGTGACTTCCTAGAGCCGTCCCCATATAGTCGTCCCCATATGAAGCTGTCCCCATCGATACAATATGAGCCTTGCTCATTTCAATACAATTCGGATCCATGATCCATCAATACGATAACAATGAGGTTCCTTGAACCTTTTATCCATCAATTATCAAATGACAACCCTATGTTCAATTCAATCAATTTATGTGTGCCTTTAACAATGATTGGAGAGTTGGGTACATCATAGTCGTCGATATGATTAGCTAAACCATGGGACACCTAGCTCCCGTGGACTCTGAGCGAATCAATCATTTATCCATCAATTATCAAATGACAACCCTATGTTCAATTCAATCAATTTATGTGTGCCTTTAATAATGATTGGAGAGTTGGGTACATCATAGTCATCGATATGGTTAGCTAAACCATGGGACGCCTAGCTCCCGTGGACTCTGAGCGAATCAATCCACCAATCCCCACGTCTGGGTCAATACAATATGGAGGGAATCAACCCTCCCAATCCGACAAATGTCCCAATCTCACTCCAATAGGCCAATTCAATCAGTCGATACATCAATACATTAACAATTTAACCTATTACAGCTGAGCATGCAACACGTGAACTAGATTATCAATCAATATGAGCAATAACTTAAATACGATACGATAAATGCGAATCTGGGGCAGGGTCGGTCGACCCCTTTCCCAGATCGGTCGATCGACTCCCTTCGGGGGGTCGTCCGACTTGAGGGTCGGTCGAGCGCTGCCTCGACCGAGTTCGCTACTGATGTCACATGACATCGACCGACATGAGGTCGATCGAACCCCGTTCGACCAACTCTCAATTTTGGAGTCGTCCAAGCGCGACCGACCTACGATCAATCAATCCCATTTCGCCAAGACCTGAAAGTCGGTCGAACCCTCCATTAAGGTCGGTCGACCGACTTGCGTTGATTTCAGAAAATAAAAAGTGTGACCAAGGGTTTTCGCTAAGTTTTCGATTTCGATCCAATACATCAATCAATTTGTGTTCAATACAATAACATGTTTCAAACAACACGATGACCATCATTAGATGCACAATCTCTAGCATATGAACCCTAATTCTCTTTGAGCATAAATGAGTTTAGCTAGGTTAAGAACTTCATTAGGAACCCATAATCGATTCCTAAATCTGATTGCTCCTTCATTCCCATAATTAAATCTTGTATGGTCTTTGTTGCACAAAGACACCATGTAGTCATACTCCACATCATTCCTTTGAGCTCGAATGATCCTTTGGACTAAATCCAATTGAATCCCAAATTGAGTCATTAGCATTGCTCCATGTCCAATTAGGTTTGGCCTCCATTGGACAATTTCCTCTGACAAATTCCATTTACATACGCTCACCGAAGCCATCTTTCCTTCCCATTTTCTGCTCAATG
Source organism: Pontederia paniculata (assembly GCA_001647135.1). Taxonomy (NCBI): domain Eukaryota; kingdom Viridiplantae; phylum Streptophyta; class Magnoliopsida; order Commelinales; family Pontederiaceae; genus Pontederia; species Pontederia paniculata. The sequence goes on from LTAE01005389.1 coordinate 28,575, forward strand.
CACCCGCCATCGAATTTGCTTTTCCCTAATGATATAAGATGGTTAGGTCATAATCTTTCAAAAATTCCAGCCATCTTCTTTNTTGTACTGTTGATGTAGAACCATCGGTCGCCCATTGTTCTTCACCGAGCGCCCTCTCCTGTTCAACCTTGTCTTCGGTCGTCCACACACCATCTTTGGTCGACCACTCAGTACTTTACTTCATTTCTTTACTCTTTGTTCTTCACATCGATCGACCACTTAGCATCCTTTGGACGACCGCTGCACATATAGGATTTTTCTGTTATGTCTTCTCTATGCATAGGTCGTCTGTTCTTCAACCTTCGTCGACCTATCATTCTTTGAACATGAAGATCATGTCTTTCAGAAATTAATTCACCAAGATCATTAGTCCAAACTAAGTTTTCTCACAAATTTGTGATCACCAAAACAATCTGGATCCTAGATTCAATAAGATCACCAAGCCACTAACACAACTATTGAAGAACACAAAGTAATGAGGACTGCATGCATGCCTTTGAATATTAAAGGAAAACTAATATATGCATCTATCTATGTAGCACCAGATTAGTCACTATCGTTTGACTTGATGTGTGATGCCAACAACGACACAATTGGAGAAGTATTAGGGCAACGAAGGGGGAAATATTTCATGTTATCTATTATGTCAGTCAGGCGTTGAATCTTGTCCAACTAAATTATGCAGCCACAGAGAAGAAATTTTTGCCAGTAATTTTTGCATTTGATAAAATTCGATCTTACTTAATTTGCTCCAAGCTTGTAGTCTACATTGATCATGCAGCGCATGCATCTAATGATGAAGAAGGATATGAACCCCCGGTTGATACTATGGATTTTCCTTTTGCAAGAGTTTGATATGAAGATTAAGGACAACAAATTATTAAAAAATTGTAGCCAACCATCTCTCATGCTTAGAACCACCTTCTTTTGAAGACTTAGAGAGTCAAGAGGAATTCCTAGATGAAAAGATTTTTTTTACAGTAAGAGCATTTTTGCGATCAAACTCTTTGACAAAACTTCTTTGTTCATAGACTTTGCGAGTTATCTTGCAGGAAATTGGCTGCCAAGGGATACAATCGCATCTAGAATTTTGGAACCATGTCATTTCCTCTTGCATAAGGACCTTGTCTAGTTCTGACAATAGATCTTGTTCGAGTTTGCTGAGGAAAGGGTTCGGTCGATGTTGAGTAGCCTTTGAATGCTTGCAAGTCGTGCCATGAATTGATCTTTTCTATGATTGATGTGTCCAAAAGTGTTGGTGTTCCGTTCCTTCATTTAAGTTTTGAAATTGTTGATGTTAATATGCAAATCTCCATCATGGTTCCATTCAGAGCATAAAGAGTCAAAATCAGCATTGTGTTTGTCAATCAGTGCGGAATATGAAAGGTCGACATTTTCTTCTTTGGTTTTCCTACTCTACAGTGAGAAGCAGCGGATGGTGATCTGATTTTACTCGAGGCATGAGACATATTATTGACTCCGGGAAGGTTGTTCGCCAACTTGCTTTGCAGAGGCCTCTATCGAGTTTTTTCTAAGATCTTATCCATTTGAATTTGTGATCAGAACTGCCAATGTCCATTAGCTCACATTCAGCAAGAGCATGATGATATCCACTAGACATGATCAGCTTAAAAATACAAGTATGATAATATTGTTTCCATAAAAAAATATTCAAACCGTCAAATTCAAGCAATCCGATTCAATGGTGACGGAATTAGAAGACCGTTGGATGTGTGGTTCTATTTCGAAAATATTGCTTGTATCAAAATGTTATACGGAGAAGGTTTTTTACTAATAGACATCAAAACACATTAGAGCATTATTTAATTACTGGAAAAAACTTTATTTTTGGTCAAACTCTATGGCCTTATTTATCTAATTAAGGTCTCTCGCTTTGTAGTTGCAGAGAGTGGACATGGAGTAGTAGTACTACTACTAATCGGTAAAAGATCACGTCAATTATGCAGAAGCCTGGGTAATTGTAGTTTGGTGGTGAGGGCTAAAGATGGAAGTTTCCTGCCCTCTGTTGAACTTGAGCCTCCTCGCTTCTTCCCTCGAAATCTGGTACGAGCTCATCAAGACTTCCAGAGGCATGCCGCGCAGCGCCGAGGACTTGCCCACAATCTGGCTCACCATGGCATTGTCGTTGGTCTTGAACGAGATCCATTCAAAGCTTTCGCTCTGAGACTGCTTCAACACGGCGTAGTTCTGTGGAATGACGATGAGCTGACCCTGGCGGAGCTCGCCGTCGAATGCGGTGCGGCCTCGGTGTCCGACGACCTGAAGGCGGCAGCTGCCCCTTATGACGTACACGATGCTGTGGGCGTTGATGTTCCAGTGCGGCGCATAGATGGCGTTCTACATACCATCAAAAACATTATTACATATGCTTAGCAATGAGGGCAGAACATATAACTGCATGCTAGTTATAAGTAAGCATATATATGTTATATAACTACCCTGTGTAGGACTCCTCTTTCTGCACTCATCTGGATGAAACGTAGGATGGGAAGCTTCTGGCTGTTGAGGCTAGTGAGCCTTCCCCAACGTGGGTTGTAGACGTCGGCTCGAGCAGGGTTGACGATGTTTTCCTTGTTCTTCAAGAAGCAGTAGGTCTCCTCTAATCCGTTGGAGTACTGCGAGCACTCACGCCTGGAGACGCTGTAAGTGGTCTCCTCTTCCTCCTCGCTGATCTGCAGGCTGTGCGAAGGACTCAGAACCTGTAGGCCGTGATGCACCCGGACGATCTCGCCTCTCCTCAGTTGTTCAGAGCTGGTCTGCTGGAGCCTAGTCGCCAGCTCATTGTCTATGCCGAAAGCCTGCGCCAAAAAGTTGGAGGTGAAGCCTCTGAGGATGCTGTTGTTCTCTTGGAATCTCTCCTCCGGCCTCGTGGATTGCTCTGTTCTCCGCTGTCCACCGGCAAGCAAGAACTCCTGCATAGAGACGAAAGAAGAGACCGAGAAACACAAATATTTAAGTATACATACGTACGATAATTAAGTGAAGTAATAAAATTGTGGATAACTGCATAGGTTAAATTAATTCTAATAGAGCTGGTTATCACCCTGCGGAGAGGGTCGAGTTGGTTGGCGTTGCTGCTCGTGTCGAAGACAGTGATCGATACGACTGGGCTGTCGCCATCATTGTAGAACCAGGAGGCGACTCCGGCGGGCAAGGCAAGGACGTCGCCTTGCTGCAAGCGGCGGATCTTCTGGTGCTCGTCCCTTGTCCTCTGGCTTTGGCTGATGCTCGCTTCTTCTACGTATTCCTGCTCGGGTTGCCGGAAGGACTGATACGATTCTGGGCAACCGGGGTAAACGGTTCCACTAATACCCCTTCCTGCATCATATTGCATGCAATAACATGAGCAAAAGTGACATTATTACGGACATGTATACACATTATATCTGTTGGTTAAGATATATAGATGAATTGCCGAGCCTTGAATAATGTAGACGAGGCGAGGCGAGTTGGAGTAGGAAGGAAGGAGGAGGCCTCTCGGTTCGATGGTTCGGCGCCGTGCAGCCGCGCCGGCACACTGGAACTGCTCATTCCATTCTTCGTAGTACTCGGTGAATCCGGCTTCAGACTCCACGCGGCGGAGGGGCTCGAGAGCACTGAGCCTCTCGAGCTGGCACTGCTGCCTCAGCTGCCCAAACCGGCCGCGCTGGCTGCTCCACGGCTGCTGCTGACTAGAGCCAAAGATCTGGCCGACGGAGCCATTGCACAAAACCAGTAGGTAGAGGGAGAAGGAGAGCAAAGTGAACTTGGAAGTGGCCATGAGGGTTTTCTACTTGAGAAAGCTTGTAATGCTGATGGTCTAATGACGAGGGATGGGGCGAGCATTTATAGGGCTCAACACTGAAGTAGGTTCTGTGAGCATACAAGATAGTAGGTGAAGTGCCCCCAAAGTGTTTAGGCTTCATAGTGGTAATATTCACGTTCCGAGTTGCCGCGTACGTGGCCCTGTTAGGAAGGAAAGAACAAAGGGGCTGTTGTCATTTATGGGTAGTTTGGTTTGATGTGAATGTAAATTAGAAATGTAAATTATTGTAATTTAAAATTTTGATAAAATTTGTGTTTACAGAAGTTACTTTAAAAATGAATTAGGTTATTTAGTTGAAAGTAAGAATTTAATGTAAGTATTTAGTTAAAATAAAATATTATTATATATTAATATTATATAATTTAAATTGATAAAATTTATGTTAACAAATTTGATTTTTTTTTTCAATGGATCAAATAAATAATTACTTTTATTTTCTAATATGAATGTGTTATTTTTTTATTGCAATGCATAATATATTATTTATTATCTTTAACAACTTTAAATTAACACTCTTAATATTTTATTCAACCTTTTATTTTATAATCGTTATGTTTTTTATTTTTAAATTATTTATCATGTTATATATGTTTAATAATAAATAATTTATTATATATAATATGAAATTTATATGTTATTTATGTTAAATAATGATTTATAGTGAAGCAAAACTTGAGATAGAAGATCCAGTACTGTTTCATCCTAGGATCACTACTGCGTCCAGAAGTATTTCGTAACTAAAGGAGATAAGCATAATGAATATTTTCCACTAAGTGAGCTAAACTTGTGATTAAATATTTTACTGTTACGATACCAAAATAAACTTACTTTAAATGATTGTTATATTTAAGATGGCGTGCTAAAATATCGATTTTTAATTTTCGTTGAGCGAGGTACTTAAATTATTTTTAGAGATCACGAGTAGCATGCCACCGTAAACGGGATAAACACCCACCCTTCTTATTGGACACTTCCTTCCTAACTGCGCCACATGGCCCTCCCTTTCTTCAGATGCGGCAGCCCGTCGCATTCACCAAACCTCAACCACCCGAAAACTAACGCATGTTTCTGTGCCTATATATACCCTCTTCAGCAATCCTAAGCAGCACCAAGTCCTTCCACCAGTTCATACAGAGTGCCTCTCCAATGGCTACCATTTCTAATCTGCACTCGTTCTTCATCTCTCTTTCTCTGCTGCTCCTCTGCAGTGGCTCCCTGGCCGATCAGTTCTTCGGCCAGGAGACCACTCAGCACCCCCTGGGGAGCCAGCGTTGGTTCGGCCAACAGCAGCAGTACTGCCACATCGAGCAGCTCAGCGCCCTCGAGCCCCTTCGCCGCGTGGATTCCGAGGCCGGCTTCACCGAGTACTTTGACGACTCCCATGAGCTCTTCCAGTGCGCGGGCGTGTCTGCTCGGCGTCGCACCATCGAGCCCCGGGGCCTCGTCCTTCCTTTCTTCTCCAACGCACCGCGCCTCATCTACATAGTCCAAGGTTCGTGCACGCGTGCAAACCTTGTTATTAATAACAGCAGCATTACTTGTCATGGTATACTTACTTAGTTCTGTGTCGCTGTGGAATTATGCAGGAAGAGGCATTGGTGGAACCGTGTTCCCTGGCTGTCCCGAGTCATACCAGTCCTTCCAGCATACTGAGGAGCAATATGGAGAAGAGATCGCCAGCGCCGGCCAACAAGGCCAGAGGATTAGGGACGAGCACCAGAAGGTTCGCCGCCTAAGACAGGGAGATGTTGTTGCGCTGCCCGCCGGTGTCGCGAGCTGGTTCTACAACGACGGTGATAGCCCAGTTGTCACGATCACCGTCTTCGACACGAGGAGCAATGCCAACCAACTCGACCCTCAGCGTAGGGTACGTAAGAACGCACTAAAATTATACGATCGAATACGTTGTCGTTATAACTAAGTTGTATCGAATCCTTTGGTCATGAAGGAGTTTCTTCTGGCTGGAAGGCAGCGGGCGACGGAGCATTCGACGAGGCCGGAGGAGAGTATCCAGGAGAACAATAACATCCTGAGCGGCTTCGACTTCGAATTGTTGACGGAGGCTTTCGGCCTGGACAGGGAGCTCACGAGGAGGATCCAACAAAGTGGAGAACAAGAAAGGAGAGGAGAGATCGTTCGTGTGCAGAAAGGACTTCATGTCTTGAGATCGACGCAAAGAGATCAGTTCTGGGACGAAGAAGAATCTGTGACGGCGCCGCAATGGAGCGAGCGCAGCTGGAACCTCAGTTCCAACGGACTGGAAGAAACCTACTGTTTCATGAAGAACAGGGAGAACATCGGAGACCTGGCGCACGCCGATATCTACAACCCTCGCGGCGGAAGGATCACGAGCCTCAACAGCCAGAAGCTGCCCATCCTACGGTTCATCCAGATGAGCGCCGAAAGAGGACACCTCCACAGAGTAAGATTTAGTAAATACACTTGAACGTTATGGAATCGTTCTTATTATCTTATATGTCCATCTCTCCTTAGTTTAATGGTTCATTTGCATGCAGAACGCCATCTATGCGCCGCACTGGAATATTAATGCCCACAGCATCGTGTACGTCCTGAGAGGCAGCTGTCGGTTGCAGGTAGTCGGACACAGAGGAAGAAATGTGTTCGACGGCGAGCTCCACCAGGGTCAGCTCATCGTGGTGCCGCAGCACCACGCTGTGGTGAAGCGGGCTGAGAGCGCGCACTTCGACTGGATCGCGTTCAAGACCAATGAAAACGCCATGGTGAGCCAGATCGTGGGCAAGGCCTCGGCGCTGCGTGGCTTTCCCTTGGAAGTGCTGATGAACTCCTACCAGATATCGAGGGAGGAGGCGAGGACGCTCAAGTTTAACCGGGGGGACGAGACGGCCATCTTTAGCCCTCGTCATGAAACCACAATTACTCAGGCTTCTGCTTGAGATGTGAGAAATCTAAACGTTGAGGAAAGAGTATGTACCCAAGTTGGGACGTTTTAATCAATAACAGGAGTATGTAAGCACCAATAAAAATTTTCGTAGCAAATAAAAGGACTGCCAAATTGAAAATGTTGTCTAAATATATAATTTAAGCTGTGTGGATATATTTTTAAGGCTCGTTAATTAGTCTTTTTGCAACAAAAGATAAATAAAAAAAGTATAAAAGCAAGTTGAGGATTGAACTCCACTTTTTTCCTTGATTCATGAATAGAGAAATATATAGGCCATCGTACACCCATGCTTAAACATATTTTTTAGTAAAGGTAGATCTACCTTGGATTTAAAATATTGCTTATGCGAAACTTCTTTCAAGGAAGAATGCATGACTGTGTTCAATAGAACTTTTCTATTTTTTAATGCTATAAACATATAAGAATAAGTCCTTGGGCATATATGATTTTGTAGACATCTTGAAGTTTGGTTTGGAGGATTGGATAAGAGAGATAAAAGTTGATACAGCGTTAGAAAAGTAGAAAAGATATATTTTTAATTCTTTCATGAGTAGTTTTCTCTTATTTTTTGTTCTATCTTTTGTCCTTAATAAATAATATAAGCATATGAAGACTCTGCCCATGGACATAGACGAAAGTGTCGAACCACGTAAATTATTTATATGGTGTTTATTTTTCCCGCAAGATTTCTCTTTATTATTATAGTATTAATTTACAAACTAGCATGTTCTGTCACTATTATTATTCCGCATTAATTTGTATTAAAGGTTCTACGTTTTTGTACCACCATTCCATCAATTTGTATCATAACCAAGGGTTCATGCCGTGCGGAATTATCTTTCTATAATATAATTTAAGACGATAGAGAAAAATATAACTAAATTTGAACTTCTTCATTTTGATGAAACAAACTTTGCACTATAAAAATTAAAGATGACCCCGATGTTGGTCAACTATGGTTATGCTGCTAGAATTTTGGGAAACAGAAAGAAATCTGAAGGATGTGATAAATAATTTGCTGAAAAAGATGAATTAGCACGATCGAAATTCTCCTGACTTGGGATGATTTATTTTTGTTCCTTGTGAATTTAAAACTACTACTACTATGAAGGATTTGTGAAATAAATTATAGAGAAAATCTTTGGTTAATAAGATTTTTTTTCGATGACAATTGTACAATTTGAGAATGAAAGATGACACATAACGTAATAACCCAATTTTTTATCACAATAAATGGACGACCTAGATTAAAAGATGGTTAAATAAGAGTTTGGACCCAATTAAAAGTCCACTAAAATTCTAATCCCTCACCTATATAAAACTCTAACAATAAGAAAATAATTTTTCTAAGCTTAAAATTCTGCCCTAGCCGTCAGGTGAGCTCTCCCCTCTCTTCTCCCTCTTTTCTTCTCTCAAACTTCAACCACGGGATTGGTTTTTAGAAGGAGGCGACACAGAGAACAACGCACAGAACGAGAAAGATAATACAAGGCGTGAGACATATAGAAGATAATTGAAAGGTATGTAATTATGATCATAATTAAGACTTTCGGTATGTAAATAGATGAATCTTTAAATAAGTATATTTATGTTAAATAATCTGCATGTTATGGTTCATGCTAGATAACCATAGATAAAATGATATTTAGAATGGTAAATCTCTAACCCTAGAAATAATAATTCGGCCTTAATATGATTCTACGTCATCACGACCGTGAGAGTGGGTTTCACGGCCGTGACGGCACATATTGGTCGAGCGAACAACATCCGTCGTGTTCTGTCATGGGCCGTGATAGGTGTTCACGAGCCGTGATGATACTATCACGGGTCATGAGATCGACTTCATGGGTCGTGAACCGGGAAGTGTGGATCGTGATGATGCTTTACGCCCGTAATGTTGCATACGGTCGGACTTGCGATCGTCAATCGAAGATTACGGGCCGTGATGGTTGCCTCACGCCCGTGAAGATGTTGTGTCGTGATGGTTCTCTCCCGTGAAGATGATGTCGTGGAGTGTGATGCCTGCGAAGATGCCATGAAGTTTCGAGGAACATGGAGCGCCGACGCCGCCTTCACGACCAGAGATTTACGGGCCGTTATGAAAGATTATGGGTCGTGATGGAAGCAGTCCGTGAAGACCTCATGGGCTGTGAGAAATGGTCACGTGCCGTGAAGGATAGGAATGGAACACGTGCAATCGCCGGTCAGATGTATCACGCCCGTGAACTGGGTTCATGATGAACTTCACGGGCCGTGATGGTTCATCATGGATCGTGAAGGACGGTATGAGGGTCGTCACGGCAGTGATATGCACATCACGGGCCATGAAGCCGTTGGTCACGATCGTGAATAGTGTTTCACGGGCCGTGACAGGCTTGATGAAGATAATAATAATTAGATGCGAAACCCTAATGATGCGAAAAATGCTGAACAATGCAAATCGGAATGCTAGCAAGTGCACTAGTCGAACAAGTAATAAAGTGTAAGAGTAGA